>OZ038498.1:103148576-103171076 GCA_964036315.1 Acanthosepion esculentum | reverse complement strand
TATTCTGTTTGAATTTTGATTAACTTACTAAATATATTAACTGGGGCAAGAAATGGCTTGTTTCAACGTCTCCAAAATGAAACTTTATAAATCCCCTGAGAGACCCCTTTCTGCCTCCCATCAGCATTGCTGATGCTAACGTCCATGAGAGTGACTCGTTGTGACTTCTCAGATTTACATATGAAGATATGAAGTTGAAAGATTATATTGAATCAATTGCAATTTCTGATGCATTGAAAGTTGGTTCACTGTGTCGTGCTAGATACTTGTTCTCTCGAGAATCTATCTTACATATTTATAAGTCTACCATTCGTCTATGCTTTGAATATTGCTGCCACCTATGGTCTGGCACACCTGCTGCATATCTAGAGATTCTTGATAAAATTCAAAGAAGAATCAGCAATATTATTGGCCCTGACCTGACATACAAGTCATTCTATAACTACTGTAATGTAGCTTCCCTGTACCTTTTCAATAAATACTTTCTTGGTAATTGTTCAGATCGTACCTAGACTTTATGTACTTAAGTGCAGTACTAGATTGGTGGCAAGGTCTCATTAATTCACAGTTAGATGTAACCGTGAGATCTATGCTAACAGTTTCTTCTATCGCACTTCTCACTTTTGGAACACTCTTCCAAACCTATGCTTTCCAGCCAATTTTGATCGTCAAAAGTTTAAATGCAATGTCAATCGTTATCTTCTGCTTCCCTGATTACTCTTCCATTCCTCTTGCCCCTTAATAAAATTTCTCTTTTTTCTTATTCCATTGCTCTTGCCCCTTAATAAAATTTCTCTTTCTTCTTATTCCACTGCTCTTGCCCCTTAATAAAATTTCTCTTTCTTCTTATTCCATTGCTCTTGCCCGTTAATAAAATTTCTCTTTCTTCTTATTCCATTGCTCTTGCCCCTTAATAAAATTTCTCTTTCTTCTTATTCCATTGCTCTTGCCCCTTAATAAAATTTCTCTTTCTTCTTATTCCATTGCTCTTGCCCCTTAATAAAATTTCTCTTTCTTCTTATTCCATTGCTCTTGCCCCTTAATAAAATTTCTCTTTCTTCTTATTCCATTGCTCTTGCCCCTTAATAAAATTTCTCTTTCTTCTTATTCCATTGCTCTTGCCCCTTAATAAAATTTCTCTTTCTTCTTATTCCATTGCTCTTGCCCCTTAATAAAATTTCTCTTTCTTCTTATTCCATTGCTCTTGCCCCTTAATAAAATTTCTCTTTCTTCTTATTCCATTGCTCTTGCCCCTTAATAAAATTTCTCTTTCTTCTTATTCCATTGCTCTTGGCCCTTAATAAAATTTCTCTTTCTTCTAATTCCATTGCTCTTGCCCCTTAGTAAAATTTCTCTTTCTTCTAATTCCATTGCTCTTGCCCCTTAATAAAATTTCTCTTTCTTCTAATTCCATTGCTCTTGCCACTTAATAAAATTTCTCTTTCTTCTTATTCCATTGCTCTTGGCCCTTAATAAAATTTCTCTTTCTTCTTATTCCATTGCTCTTGCCCCTTAATAAAATTTCTCTTTCTTCTTATTCCATTGCTCTTGCCCCTTAATAAAATTTCTCTTTCTTCTTATTCCATTGCTCTTGCCCCTTAATAAAATTTCTCTTTCTTCTTATTCCATTGCTCTTGCCCCTTAATAAAATTTCTCTTTCTTCTTATTCCATTGCTCTTGCCCCTTAATAAAATTTCTCTTTCTTCTTATTCCATTGCTCTTGCCCCTTAATAAAATTTCTCTTTCTTCTTATTCCATTGCTCTTGCCCCTTAATAAAATTTCTCTTTCTTCTTATTCCATTGCTCTTGCCCCTTAATAAAATTTCTCTTTCATCTTATTCCATTGCTCTTGCCCCTCAATAAAATTTCTCTTTCTTCTTATTCCATTGCTCTTGCCCCTTAATAAAATTTCTCTTTCTTCTTATTCCATTGCTCTTGCCCCTTAATAAAATTTCTCTTTCTTCTTATTCCATTGCTCTTGGCCCTTAATAAAATTTCCCTTTCTTCTTATTCCATTGCTCTTGCCCCTTAATAAAATTTCTCTTTCTTCTTATTCCATTGCTCTTGCCCCTTAATAAAATTTCTCTTTCTTCTTATTCCATTGCTCTTGGCCCTTAATAAAATTTCTCTTTCTTCTTATTCCATTGCTCTTGCCCCTTAATAAAATTTCTCTTTCTTCTTATTCCATTGCTCTTGCCCCTTAATAAAATTTCTCTTTCTTCTTATTCCATTGCTCTTGCCCCTTAATAAAATTTCTCTTTCTTCTTATTCCATTTCTCTTGCCCCTCAATAAAATTTCTCTTTCTTCTTATTCCATTGCTCTTGCCCCTCAATAAAATTTCTCTTTCTTCTAATTCCATTGCTCTTGCCCCTTAATAAAATTTCTCTTTCTTCTTATTCCATTGCTCTTGCCCCTTAATAAAATCTCTCTTTCTTCTTATTCCATTGCTCTTGCCCCTTAATAAAATCTCTCTTTCTTCTTATTCCATTGCTCTTGCCCCTTAATAAAATTTCTCTTTCTTCTTATTCCATTGCTCTTGCCCCTTAATAAAATTTCTCTTTCTTCTTATTCCATTGCTCTTGGCCCTTAATAAAATTTCTCTTTCTTCTTATTCCATTGCTCTTGCCCCTTAATCAAATTTCTCTTTCATCTTATTCCATTGCTCTTGCCCCTCAATAAAATTTCTCTTTCTTCTTATTCCATTGCTCTTGCCCCTTAATAAAATCTCTCTTTCTTCTTATTCCATTGCTCTTGGCCCTTAATAAAATTTCTCTTTCTTCTTATTCCATTGCTCTTGGCCCTTAATAAAATTTCTCTTTCTTCTTATTCCATTGCTCTTGCCCCTTAATAAAATTTCTCTTTCTTCTAATTCCATTGCTCTTGCCCCTTAATAAAATTTCTCTTTCATCTTATTCCATTGCTCTTGCCCCTTAATAAAATTTCTCTTTCTTCTTATTCCATTGGTCTTGCCCCTTAATAAAATTTCTCTTTCTTCTTATTCCATTGCTCTTGCCCCTTAATAAAATTTCTCTTTCTTCTTATTCCATTGCTCTTGCCCCTTAATAAAATTTCTCTTTCTTCTTATTCCATTGCTCTTGCCCCTTAATAAAATTTCTCTTTCTTCTTATTCCATTGCTCTTGCCCCTTAATAAAATTTCTCTTTCTTCTTATTCCATTGCTCTTGCCCCTTAATAAAATTTCTCTTATTCTTTTGCACTCAGTAACATCTTGTCTCTACTACCTTGCATTGGGTAAGTTGATTACCAAATATAAAATATATATTTTACAGATATGTCTGCTATTATTTAAGAGTATAAAATTTATTTGTTTTATCAAATGTTAATTTCTATAGATTTTCATAATTATTCATGATGCACAATTATAATAATCAGTGCATGGCAATGTGGAGCCGTTGTAAAGATGGTGAGTTTAGCTTAGATAAAATCTTCAAATTGTAAAAACATGAAAGTTTTAAATGTTGAGCAACAGAAATAACACCAGAACAGCCCGAGTGTCTTTATATTGCAAGGTGATCCATTCACAAGTGGTGAAAATAATATCAGGTTTTTGTAAGCCGAGACATAGCATGTAGAATTTATTAAGGTAAAACTTTACTCCACTGTAACGATTACATAAAAAAAATATAGAATATAAAAATAATATAGAAACCTGGAAAATTCTAAATGCAAACACAGGAAGTAAAGACATGACCAAATTCCCATCATGCATTTAACATGGGAACAGATATAGCAAATAGAATAGTAAAGATTTTTATTTATATATATATATATATATATATATATATATATATATATATATATATATATATATATATATATCACTTAATACTTATTAGTCTATATATATATATATATATATATATATATATATATATATATATATATATCACTTAATACTTATTAGTCTATATATATATATATATATATATATATATATATCACTTAATACTTATTAGTCTATATATATATATATATATATATATATCACTTAATACTTATTAGTCTATATATATATATATATATATATATATATATATCACTTAATACTTATTAGTCTATATATATATATATCACTTAATACTTATTAGTGTGTATATATATATATATATATATACATATATATATATATATATATATATCACTTAATACTTATTAGTCTATATATATATATATATATATATATATATATATATACACATACATATATCACTTAATACTTATTAGTCTATACATATATATATATATATATATATCACTTAATACTTATTAGTCTATATATATATATATACATACATACATATATCACTTAATACTTATTAATCTATACATATATATATATATATATATCACTTAATACTTATTAGTCTATATATATATATATATATCACTTAATACTTATTAGTCTATATATATATATATCACTTCATACTTATTAGTATGTATATATATATATATATATATCACTTAATACTTATTAGTATGTATATATATATATATCACTTAATACTTATAATATATATATATATATATATATATATATATATATATATCACTTAATACTTATTAGTGTATATATATATATATATATATCACTTAATACTTATTTGTCTATATATATATATATATATATATCACTTAATACTTATTAGTATATATATATATATATATATATATATATATATATATATCACTTAATACTTATTAGTGTGTATGTGTATATATATATATATATATCACTTAATACTTATTAGTCTATACATATATATATATCACTTAATACTTATTAGTCTATATATATATATATATATGTATATATATATCACTTAATACTTATTAGTATATATATATATATATATATATATATCACTTAATACTTATTAGTATCTATGTGTATATATATATATATATATATCACTTAATACTTATTAGTCTACATATATATATATATATATCACTTAATACTTATTAGTATATATATATATATATATATATATATATACATCACTTAATACTTATTAGTATGTATCTGTACATATATATATATATATATATATATATCACTTAATACTTATTAGTATATATATATATATATATATATATATATATATATATATATATATATATATATATACAAATTAATACTTATTAGTATATATATCAAAATAAAGAGAAAGAACAGTCAGATTAATAATCCACCGTCCTTAGCATTTATTTTATATATATATATATATATATATATATATATATATATATATATATATATATATTCAAAACTTATAACATAAGCATGGTATAACATCACTACAAAAATAACCATTTTGTTTCAACTCTTCTGGTATCTTATCAAGTGATGGCGTTGATTGCAAAATAAAAAGATTTTTTGAAAATTCAAAACCAAATAACCCCCCTCAATAGGGGAAACATTGTTACGTAACCTATGATGACCAATCATAATACAAGTATAAGAAAATTCAAAAAACGTGACAGTGTATTCTAAATACAATCCATCAGTTGATCAAATTTAAAACTAGAAATCAATATGAAATAATTTCAGGGTAAAATTAAAAATTTAAAGTTAAAAATTTCAAATTCTACATTAAACCGAGACATATATATATATATATATATATATATATATGTATATTATTACTATTCTTAGCTAAGCGCCAATTTATCTGGTGAATTCAACACTGATGTGAAAAGTATCAGTAAACACCACAATGTTTCTAGCATTTATTTTCAAGTTAAATTAAGTTTCAGCTATATTCGCAACAGAAGATAACCCTGACAAATCATATTTTAAAATGTATTGTATTAAATTTATTAAATAAATACTCTAAGCATTTCTTTAAAAAAAATTGGAAACTTCCAGCATCTCTCATTCATGCATACGAGTAGTCCCAACTTCAATAAACCCAGTGCAATGAAACACATCACAAATAAACATTTTCCATAACATTTCCTCAATATACGCACACACACACGCACACGCACATATATATATATATATATATATATATATATACGTGTACTTTATATATACAGTGTAACCCGGATATAAGAGAGTTGTCGGGACTGGAGAAGAAGTCTCTTATATCCGGGTTTATCTTATATCCTGGTTTGGTCTATTTTGTTTAAGTAAGTATGTCTCTAATTTGGGACCAGAGAAAATCGCTCTTATATCCGGGTTTATCTTATATCAGGGTCTCTTATATCCGGGTTACACTGTATATACGTGTACATTTTTATAAAATAAATCAATAAATATACTGCTTAATAAATAGCATACCTCCTCAAATACAAGTTTCCATAAAACATTACATTTAAACTGATACAAATCTGCTGGATTAACAAATTTTTTTATTCATTTATTCAAAATCGTAGGTGAAAATAAATAAATATACTGTTTAATAAAAGGAGAATCTCATCAAATATGAGTGTCCACTATAAATAATGCTTAAAGTGATGCGTATATGCATATACATGCGTAATAAAATGAAACTCTAGTTTCAGAGGTCTGATTTAAAATACCAAACATCTCTGATACTGATATAGATAAAAGAAACAGGCGGGCAAACACTCTCTTGAGTCTGGGCATTGGAGGTGATAATGTAATGTAATTTCATTTGATTTATGCTTTTCACTGATCCTCAGGGATCCCAATGCATTTTTCCTCACATACAGTTTTGTCTTTCTTTCATTCCAATCTGAGGAAGCTAAAGGGAACAGACACTCTCTCAAATCAATTTCTAGGTCTGCTGCTAGAAAAATTGCTTCTCTGTGATGTGCAAGGCCATTTTTCTTGCCAGAATCTATCTGACATATTTGTTGACCATCATCGAGATCATTGAATGAATGCAGATGATCCTATCTTTAGCTGTATCATATGCGCTACGCCATGGTTACACACAGTTTTGAATTTAGAGTTACTTTCTCCTAGACCAGTTGCCAGCCAAGGCTATAAAAACTAATCTGTCCTGCTATTTATCCATAGATGGGGGGGAGAGAAGAAGAGGATTCATACCTTTCCCAAAGGTATTAGCATGTAAGTTAATGTAATGGATTCAACTGCAATTCAAAATTGGCTCTCCAGTACCTCAATCTGAGCCGCTATCCATTACTCTACGTTGCCTCTATATTTATAAATCTATCATTCATCCTTGGTTTGAATATTGCTGCCACATCAGATTTGGTGCACCTGCTATATACTTAGAGAGTCTTGATAAATTCCAAAGAAGAATCTGAAATGTTATTGGTTCTGACCTGGCATCTTGCCTTCAGTCATTTTCCCACCACTTTAATGGGTAACATCTCTGTGCTTTTTCTATAAATACTTTCTTTGAAATTGTTCTAATGGGCTTTCCTCTATGGTATCTAGACTTTATAAATGTTATGGTCCAAGGTTAGGACCAAGGAAGAACAACACGAACACAAGAGTAGAAATAACGAAGATATATTACACGGAATAATAATACAAGATGTGGAAGGTGTTGGTATGACTGTCAGTCTGGTTTGGAGTGAACTACTATCGGCTCGACTTGATTTGTCCCTCTCTCTTGAGAGGCGTAGTATACATAGTGTTAGGAAGGGTTCATTCGGTATTTATAAGTAAGGACCCATAACAATAAGAAACAACGGTAATTTAAGTTTCAATAAAAACAACAGACATTTATGTAAAATTTATATACAATTAGAGAACTTGTAGTTTGATAATGCAAGAATTGACCGTGTATAAATTGGGCGTCTTATTGATTTACAGTTCGTAATTGTTCATGTGTTTAAGAACAGGTCAAATGGAGTAAAATGGAAAAATATTACTTATACAGAAATTAGTGTAGTTTGTGTGCGTGATTAAAGTAGAGTATAAATGTCTTAAATTTTCTAGAGTTGTTTACCTTGGATTGTTCTGTATTTATCTTTTGCTAAGTACAATTTCTATTTTGGTAGTATGTAAGAACACTTTTCTTCGAAAGTTGTAAGTGAAGTTTGAGAGAATAATGTTGATATTTGAGTCAGCAGTTAACGCGATAGATAGATAGATAGATAGATAGATAGATATAATGTACAGACTGAGATAGATAGTGTTATGGTCAAGGTTAGGATCAAGGAAGAACAACACGAACACAAGAGTAGAAATAACAAAGATATATTACATAGAATAATAATACAAGATGTGGAAGGTGTTAGTATGACTGTCAGTCTGGTTTGGAGTGAACTACTTTCGTCTCTCTCTCTCTCTCTCTTGAGAAGCGTATTATACATAGTGTTAGGAAGAGTTCATTCTGTAGTTATAGGTAAGGACCCATAACAATAAATTAAAGTGCAGTACTAGATTGCCGGCAAAGTCAGAATATTTTACACTTGAAATTGCTAGATGTAGCCGTAAATTCTATGATAACAGTTTTTTTCTATCACATGTCTTTTGCTTGTGGAACTCTTTTCTGGTTTCTTGCTTCTCAGTCAACTTTGATCTTCAAAATTTAAATGCAAAGTCAATAGTCATCTACAGTCTTCTTAATTCTTATTCTTTTTAATGTTCTCTCTTCTTAATAGGGATTTTTTTTTTTGGTCTCTCACATTCTGTAATACCCTGGAATCCCTTCTGTCTTAGTGGCTTTCTTGCCTTGCTTGGAGTGAATTGATTAAAAAGAAGAAAAAAAAACATACTGGAAAGAATGTTACATTTTTATGAGTGTTGAGATTCAAAGCTAAGACAAATTGGCTGAATTTGATTCTGTGAAGAACTGGTTTCAACAAGTTTTTGTTTCTTTTGGCACTGTTTATCTTCAAACACCCCCCCACACACACACACACCTTACCCCCACCCCCACCCCGGTTGTCTTGAAACATTATTCTTCCTCTTCTTGCAATTCAGGATGTAGACAGTATAATTTACTAGCTACATGGCTGAAGAAGAAGAAGATGATGATGATGATGATGATCTTCTTCTTCTTCTTCTTATCATTCCTGCCATTTTTTTTTTAATCATTTTTGGCATCCTAGTTAAGGGATGAACAGAAGAAGATGAAGAAGATACAACATTTTCCATCGACAAGTAAGATAAGATTATTTTAGACATTTTGTTTTTCCTTTCCTTTTTACGAGAGAGATCGTTGGAGTTGGCCAGTGTTAATTTTTCTCCCTGACTTGTTTATCCATTTCCTTCAGAAGCTCTCATGTCCTACATCTGGTAGAACCCTGCCTCCGATCAGGAGACTGGAAGTTTTGAAGAGGAGTGTGGAACCACCTTTTTATTTCTTTTATTCAACCCTGACCTGGGGTGGTAGCACCTGTTAGGGTCCCAGCTATGGGAAAATAATGAAACCCTAACAAAAATCAACTGTACATTTTTAGAGTAAAATTACCAGCAATATATTTTATGATCTTCATAATATATATCTAAAAAAACATACCTTTACTCTGAAAGTATAAATCTATGTATGTTGAAAGCATAAAATAACATACAAAATATTTAGATTTTGGCATTAAATAACCCATAGAGGTGTTGATATGCCTCTAAACTCTTTCATGATATTAGTCCATATAATATCTTACAATTTCTTAAAGAAACCAAACTATTCCAAAATATAACAAAACTACAAGATAAAATACACATATCACTGCCTCTAGTAATTATATCCACAGAAACTTTTATATGCACAAAATCTGACTATCATCTACCATGTATTCAATTGTGAAAGTAGAATAACATATATCATCATCTGTCTATATTTCTGAGATAAGGTACTATAACTATTTACACTATTTACATTATTCAGACTGTTGTCCTCATCTTTATTGTCATATTCACAATGTTCAAGCCATTTTACACTCCAGCCTTCTTCAGGTGATATATGTTAGAATTTTGAACCAAACCCTTTATTTAATCCATGGGGGTAGGTTGTTCTAGAAAAGGCATGGCATGTGGAACTAGAACAATCTACCCCAGTAGATCCACTTGATATCTGGAGGTACATTGGCCACAGGGAACTTTCACCCACACTCTCTTCCCAACTTTGAACATGAAGTGATTCTTACAACGATCAGGTGGCAATGTTATACTAATTCCCTTCACTCTAAGTTGGTAACAAGAAAATCATATTGCAGTGGACATTCTTTGGTATGATATTACACCAGTACATAGCCTCCATTATTGAACAGGGTTTTCTTTCTGCAATTCTCTTTATGCTCCGACGAGATCTTTCCACTATGCTGTTTCCTGCGGGAGCGTAAGTACAATGGAAATGAAGTTGGACTTCCCAGTCATCCAAGAAATCTTTAAAGGAATTACCACAAAATGAGGTGTCATTGTCAGTTAGGATTTCTCAGGTAAGCCGGGGGGGGCGTTCTTGTTCAAAAAAATAGTTCCCAGTTGTCAGGTGACACTTCTTGAGTCTTGCTGAAGAAGACATCACCGTATCACAATTCAACTGGGTCCACCGTCAATCAATGTAAGGTAGTATCGTCCACTGTAATGCGTAATAGCCGTTCCTAAGCAGGTCCAGATTCCAGTCACACTTAAGTTGCCTCATGGCCAACAACTTGAGGCTGGGTCAATTGATTGGCATTCTTTACATTTTCTGACCACTGCCCTGATGGCCATCTTGGATGTCATAGGGTGATCTCAACTCACAAATACAGCATCCACCTGGTGCCAGGATGTTCACTCTGGCAATGTGTTATACTGAATTGGTCGGGAGAAATTTCATTCACCATTGAAGTACATATTGTTTGTGCTGGCCTGGCCTCATTCTTGATCACATCATACCTTTGTTGTGGTACTCTTGTGAGCTCATCTGCTCAATTCTGACTGGACACCACTAAAGATCAATAACTTATATTCTTGGACCAGCTTTTCAAGAGTACTCAAACACCCCTGGATCAGCATCTCCCCTGCTACCTTAGTTCATGTGGAGTCTGTGAAGAGATGCAGCCATGTTGTGCCCCACTGAAGTGTTAAATTGATGACCTTCAGGATAGCATACAGTTCTGCTAAATTGATATGTTGTGTGTCATTCACAGGCTACAAAATCTTTTTTTCATAACAACAACATCTGTTTTAAAATTAGAATTTATAATTCTTATTTTCAACCTTATTTTCAATCTTAAATATTAATCTGAACTGAAATTCAAATTCAAATTTAAACTACAATTCTTTTAAATAATTAAAAGCAATAATAATCCACCCTAACAATAAAATATCTCCCGATAACTAGAAATATTAAAAAGCCAGTGTTAACCCCCAAAATAACCCCCAAAATTTGAACATGATGAATGCAGAAAGCATGAAACTTTGAATTGTGCAATCAATGTAACTTATATATATATATATATATCAATTTATACAAAGAATTAATTAGCAATGTTAATGTAATTAATGGTGAAATCGCTTTACTAACAAGACTCAATGAGACATTAACTTACTATCAATTCCTTGAATAATAAGATCCTTATGTTCGAGTTGTTGTCAGATGGAAGACACATGCCAAGTACTTTCAATAATTTCAAAGTGTCATCCTCAGGACACAGTTTTCTCATACATAGGCAAACATCTAGCATAATTTTTAAAAAAATATCTTTCAGTCTACACATATTCTGTATTAATGTTTGCCTATGTATGGGATGATTGTGATCTGAGGATGACAATTTGAAATTGTCAAAAGTACTTGGCATGTGTCTTTCATCTAACAACAACTCAAATATAAGGAACTAATGAATGACCATTTGACATGGAAGTGGCAATAGAATAGAGAGAGGCAACAGTCTGTTTCATGCTTGAATGTAGTGTACAGTGTGTGCTGTGTTTTGGCTTGACTATATATGCTGGTTAATGGTGCATTATGGGTAGCAAGGTCTATTGTATTATTCTAACAGTTATTGGATAAGAAGTAATGGTTGTGTTTCATATTATTCTAAAGGATATTGAATAGGAATAATGGTGGATCCAAATGCAGTTATTTGTAGTTATTTTATATCAAGTTCTTTGTTAACTTTTTACTTATTATTTAATATTTATTACTTAATTATTTGTTGTTATTGTTGATGATTATTATAATTAACACATTTACTTGTGTTTATTAAAGCATTCATTGTTTCTTAATTTGTTTATTTTTTTCTCTGCAGTTGGTTATTTTATTTGTTTAATATTGGCTTTGCAAAATTATGTCACTTTATCTGCGTTGTATATGGTGTAAAGATTTGACTTTTTCATGATGGTATTTTACAAGGTATTCATTTTTAGTTTACAATTTTTAAGTAACATAGCAAAAATTGGTTTCCATGTCTGCATTTTGAGACGAGTTCTGATCATTTATTTAGTAGTTTGTATTAATCTGAGTAAGTGATTATAGCTATTTTCTCCTCCAGACAGAGTTTACAATTTTGGCATTTATTGTTGTAGTCTGATGATGATGATGATGTGTGTGTGTGTGTGTGTGTCATCCACAGACAGACTGTTTTGCTGTATCACAGCTCATCAGTGTGGCTAGACATCCGATTGCCTCAAGCCGGGATCAAAACCTGACTGATTTGGTATCAGTTCGAGATTTTTCCCCTGAGCTATCATCTCCCAGCAGAGAGGAAGGTGAATTTTTTAATGTATTTATTTTAGAATAAACACACCAGATATATCTTTATAGAAGAGCTTTTACATCACCAGTAGCAGTCACTGTTTACAAATTCGTGCTATTCCTTCTAAAGTGCTTGACAGAATTTTATTTTTTCAGGGTTGTATATATGTGTCATCCACAGACAAACCGTTTCATGGTATCCCAACTCATTGGTATGGCTAGACATCTGATTGCCTCAAGCCAGGATCAAAATGCAACTGATTCGGCATCAGTTGGGGACTTTTCCCCTGAGCTATCATCTCCTGATGGAAGAGGAAGGTGAATTTGTATGTATTTATTTTAGAATAAACACACCAGTGACTTGGAGTGCTCAATTCATAGAAGTGTTTTTGCATCAGCAGTAGGAGAATAGCCTATTTTGGCAGATGAAGATAACGGTCATCTGTCTTATCAACCCCAGTGTGGACTGAATTCATTTCAGAAATAGATATTTAACTTTTAAAGCTAAAAAAAAAATTAGAGCCATTAAATTACTAGGGTTTAGGATTGAGATTTCATCTAACCTTAAAATAATTAATTATCTAGACATCCCCTTAACCTCAATAATAAAACATTTAAACCATAACACAAAGACAATGAAACCCCCACCTAGATTAATGTTAATATTAATCATCCTAATGCCATTGGGAAACAGATACCTATCACTGGCGGCATTAGGATTAGTCAATTATCATCCAACATAAACGTTTTTAATAAAAATAAAAAATTGAATGTTTACATTGGAATTTCCACAAGGGAATAGAAACAGAGATTTTATACCCATAGGCACTCATTTCCTAACCCTAAACTAAAACATCAGACAGCTCTTTCCAAAAAGGTTTGAGCTGACAGTTTAAATTTATAGGTTCCTCAAGTATTAGGAAAGATTAGATTAATAAAAAACAAGAATCAAAGACAATTAGTAAATCAGTGGATTGAATTAGTGTTAAAATATCGACGTAAAAACAAATTCAAATTTCCATAATTTAATTAGCTACTATATTTCCATAATATTCACTCCCCCTCCAAATCTTCAAATGTCGAAAGTATGACTAATTCTAATTTCTATATTTCCCCCCTCTATAACCTCTTTACACTATATTAATTATAGTTTATAACTTTAAATTATATAATACTCCACGCAAATTGTCAACTACTCTTTGAAGGATGCCACTAATTTTTAAGTTTTATGTCGCGGTGTTTCTTGGCACTCTTGATATTTTGACCGCCAGCTCTCACTTTTGCAATATGAATTTCTTGCAAGTCCTGTTCTCTTTTAAGAGTGTCTAAGAATTTCCATATTGTGGAATGATGGGATGGAACTTGCTGCAAAAGAGCCCTTTATGTATTCTCTTCGAACTCTTCTGTCCAGTCGATCCCAAATTCAAATTTCCATAATATAGATTTAATTTAATTAGCTACTATATTTCCATAATATTCACTCCCCCTCCAAATCTTCAAATGTCCAAAGTATGACTAATTCTAATATCTATATTCCCCCCCTCTATAACCTCTTTCCACTATATTAATTATAATTTATAAACTTCTCCCCTACTCTAAGATCTCCCCCCCCAAATCCCTTTTCATTAATCCCTTACATCTTTTTATCTATATATTTTAAAGTTATTTTTAAACCCCTTTTTATTCCTCTTTTAATTTTAGATTAGTATTTCATTCTGCATATAACCTCAAATTAATGCCATAAGGTTAATAATTTTTGTTTTTAGCTTTCACAGTTGAATTTCTATTTCTGACACAAACTCAGTCCACGCCGGGGTTGATAAGACAAACAAGCGATATCTATGTCTGCCGAAATAGGCTATTCCCCATATGAGGTGATTTGGGATTTTATTGTTTATTAATTATTTGCTCTGTAATAATAAATACATTGAGCTCTTTTTGTGGATCAGTTTTAATATTTTATATTACTAGGATCCACTTGGATTATATACCAACGGATTTATTACCTTTACACTCTCTCTCCCACTCTCTCTCTCTCTCTCTCTCTCTCTATATATATATATATATATATATATATATATATATAATATCTGGATAAAATAAATGAAACAAAATTGGATTTTTTTTTATGAAAGTATTTATTTCTGTGTTTTTGTATATATTTATTTATTTAATATTTCAGACCACCTAGGTCTTTCCTCAGAAATCAAATGAGATACTGTGTTTGTGTGTTTGTTTACAGCGTTTGTCGTGAAGTGTGCATGTCACGTGATGTGCAATGCGACTTTGTTTGAATTTTTGGCGGAAGACTGATGATAGTGTCTTAAATGTTGTTTAAAAGGTTTTTTGACCATAACTCAAGAAATATTTCTTAAAATATTTTTAACTGTTGAAATATTTATGTAGATTTAAAATATCCACATGTTTGTATACGTGGCCTCTCATTATGCTATATATATATATATATATATATATATATATATATATATATATTCTGTTTATACATTATTTTTATAAGATACAATTTATTTAAGTAAATGCTCAGTTTTTTAATTAATGTTCGAGAAATTTTGTAGAAAATATGTGTTCTCCGACAGGAATTGAACCTGTATTCCTATGCAGGAACCATCATTTCATTCTGACATGCTATAGCCTTTAGCTACAGAGAAGCATCTGGTTAGGAAATTCCAAATTACTGTTTATAAACACACAATCTTCGATGATTTTTCTCAATCATATCTGTTCACGGAACATATTTTAACAATAGCAGCATATAATGAAATGGATTAAGTCCAACAATTATTTAATATATTTTCTGTTTATATGTTACTTTTATAGATACAATTTATTTAATAAAAGCTCTAGTTTTTAATTAAACAGTATTAATTACATTTACCAGCCTGAATTTACTTAAATACTTGCTGGAGTAATTGTTGGCCTCTCAGAGTAAAGTTGAAAAGGTCTGGCACAATGACACGCTGATATTCACATTTATTATATACTAGCTTAAAAGCTGCCCTATTGGACGGCATTTAAACTAGCTCCTGCGGAGAGATCTCTTGATTGGGCCTTCATCGCATTAAATAGGGAGGAGTAAATGCAATAAGCACTAATTGCTGCATTTAAGCATTGCACTAATATTTAAGGTTAATTTTTAAAAGTTCAATGAAGATGAGCTATTGAGAGTTGTGTTCCTTTAATTGAAAAAGTGTGACACACTGACATTGGCATTTATTATATAGATATATATGTAGATTTAATAGGCTGTTTAATGAAACTTGAGGAATAAAAAGATAACAAAATGATAACAATATTGGTAATAAGATTGATGATATTTATTATCAAATTATGGTCAGACTCATTACGGCAAGCAACTAATGCATTGAGTGTGTTGTTTTGTAGAAGATCTCTTTTACGTTCATATAATCTATTATTTAAATTCTTTGAGGTTTCTCACATATTTCTTGAGGCAATTCTCCTATAGGACCCATTTAAATTTATACAGAGATCTATCAACCTCTATCCACAATATACTCATAGATAAATCCAATATAATATACTCATCTAAATGCAGAAAATGATTACAAATAATGAAAGCATTTACAAGAAACTCTCAATAATCACTTCACCCCAATGTCACTAAAATGCAGGTGTTGGGGGGTTACTGGGTGGTGAAAGTGAATGAAAATGAGAAGACTGAAAATGGGGAGGATTGAGGAAAAGGGAAAAAACAATATGGTAGCTTATTTAAGGTTTGAAAAGGAGGGAGTAACAAGATTTCAAAATCATTTTCATCACACATCGCCTGATGACGGAACAATTTTAATTCTGAAACAGAAATTTTTATGTAGTGATGTAAAATATATTTAATAAAAATATTATTACATATACATATACATATATATATATATATATATATATATATATATATATATATGCACATTTCATTAAAAACGACTGACAAAGTGCTTTTATTTAGTTTTTTTATACAATTTCTCATGCAATCTATTAATGTTTTTCTTTTCGGATGATAAATTATATAAAAACTGTCCGAATGTTCTTTTTATCCGAGCAATTTCGGCTATATATTTAGCCATTTTAAAGAAGGATTGCTGCCTAAATACACAAATATATATATATATATATATATATATATATATATATATATATATATATATTCTGAAAGAAAACAACAGTCATGAAAATAATCTTTATCCTTGATTTTCTAGCCAAGGGGACAAAAGAATAAAATATTTTTGCTGATGCCTATAGAAATGATCCAAATAAAATAGAAGAAACCTTTTTTTTAAAAATTAAATGAAGCAACAAAAAAGATTCAGTCTCTTCTTTTGTGGGCTGACAGACGGAATTAGTGTTGGTCTGATATATGCAAAGACTGAATACATCTGGCTCAAAACCTATGGCTAGCATTTTCTTGAAGTAAAATAGTAACTGCTGTTTTAGGCATTGGCTTATGGACTAGCAGTATGTCTGGTTGCTGTCCCTCTCTTTCGATCAGATTCCATTGGTTAATTTTTATATTTCTGTGTGTCTTTCAAACCACTTTTTAGCTCTCTCCACATTTTTGCATCTGAGAATTAAAATCACCGACACTGAATCTGGCGTTTTCTTTTCCCTCTTTTTTTTCTCTCATGTCCCAAGCATTAAATTATAGCACGGCGACATGTCTAAGACTTTCCCTACATCTTTTTATTTTCTCTTTATTTTATAAACCACTCTCTTCAATCTCTCTTGCTTTCCAACTCTCCCTTGAAACAACATTGTTCAATGTTTGAGTCACGTTCTTTCTCTTTCATTTTCTTTCTTCCTTCCTTTTCTCTCGGTGTCTGTTTGTCCAAGTGCTAAATCATTATATCTTTCTTTTGTCTCACCAGCATTTTGTTTGTTTTTCTCTCTGCGCATGCCCTCTATCTCACTTCCCCGACATCCCCTTAGTTCACTGTCTTCAATCGATACACACTTGGACGGCTGAATCATGTTCTAGCTATAAAAGAGCTAACATCTGCACATTTACTTATTTAATTTCAACAGTTGTTCGGATGACAGAACACATTCTTTGACTTGCTTTTGTTGTTAATGTATGTTGGCTGGCCTCTTCTACAGCCTTCTTCAGGCTTATAAACCACAAGAAAAGAGATGGGTCTGTTTTCTATAGAAAAAGGTGGCAAACACATAAAACATACAATCACTAGTAATGTATAAATTTATCCCATAGTAAAATAATTTAAGTACTAACTGCATAAAAAAATTTAACATCACTTTTATTTATTAGACATTCAATTATGTCACTTAACATCATCCATAATTTACCTTGACATTTCAGGTAACCTGATGAATATTTATCTACATCTCTTAAATTTCAAAATTTCAAAAAGCTATCAACATTTTTTACTTTCATTTATTAATACTTGTTGCAAAGTAAAATCCTTACATTTGCCTTCATAAAGTCCATCAGAGGACGAAATGTGTTAGCTTAGCTAAGTTTTCCATTTGTCTTTATTCATAGTCACTAATATACATAATTTTTTCCCCCTGCAGAGTGTCCACTTGAAAAAGACTGCAGAATGGATGGGTCGAAATATTGTGGTAATAAAAAGCAGCACAAAGTATGAGTTTAATAATCTAAAGAACTCTTGGAATAATAATGATGGTTCTTTTCAAAATTACAGGAACTAATTTATTAAATTTCTTCAAATTCCAACCAAAGACATGTCTCAAGAAGACTACTATTTCTTCTCGTTACTCATGGTGGGCATCAATAGGAATACAAATGAAAGACATGACCTGAGATGTAAATCAAAAGATATCTGCATAAAAGACATGAATTAATTCAAAAGAAAGAGTTTTCTTGACAAGTTTTCCTTTTGTTTTTATTCATGTCTTTTACATAGATATCTTTTTATTTACATCTGAAGCTTTTATGTATATATATATATATGTATATATATTTTGAACAATAAAAATTATTAAAAAAATCAATTAAAATCTTCAGACATACTGGGTTGTAGATTAATATTCTTATGCTTTTATTATTATTATTTCATTTATATTCCTCGACTAGTTTCGGCCAACATGGCCATCATCAGGAGAAAAAATGTTTCTGCTTGCTTTAGCATTAAACTACAGAAATGAATGTCTTGGTGAAGAAAACAAACTTTTGTCTGTAGTTTTCATTTGTTTTTTATTATTTATTTATTTATCTTTTTAACATTCCTTGTGTTGGTCAAACAGTCTTATTTAAGTTGTCATTTGAGATAAGAGCTATGTTTCCTTTTTATATATATATATATATATATATATATATATATATATATATATATATATATATATATATATGGCAAATTGGAGAAAAGGTTTGCGTTTCATCCATTAGGATTTCATCGGAGCTTTGTTGATGTTGCCACATCTACACATGCTGGTAGTTTCAAAATTTGTTAAAGTAATTTTTGAAAGAATATAGATGATGGTAGTTTCAAACTTTTCAAAGAATATTCTTTCAAAAATTTTAGTTAACAGATGTGTGTGTGTGTATATATATATATATATATATATATATATATATATATATATATATAAAGAACACCACAGAACACAAAAAAGGCCAACAAGAAAAGAAATATCATATGGTTCAACCCACCATACTGCAAAAACATAAAAACAAACATAGCAAAAATATTCTTCAAACTTTTACACAAACACTTCCCGGAATCAACCACCCTACACAAAATATTAAAAAAAAAACACAGTAAAATTCAGCTACAGTTGCACCGAGAACATGGCACAAATAATAAAAAAAAAATTATTAACAAACCACACGAACAAATTAAACCCACGTGCAACTGCAGAATAAAAAACGAATGTCCCTTAAACGGTAATTGTTTACAAAACAACGTAATCTACCAAGCCACGATAAAATCACCAGATAAGGAAGAAAAAGTATACATAGGAGTAACCGAAGGACTCTGGAAACAAAGAAATTATGTACACAAAACATCTTTCACAAATAGTAAATATGCGAACAGCACAATGCTTTCTAAGTATATCTGGGAAATAAAAAACAAAACGCACACCACACCAAAAATATCTTAGAAAATAAGGAAAAAATCATCAGCCTACAACAACCTATCAAAAACTTGCAAACTTTGCTTGGAGGAAAAAATAGCTATCATTACCTTCCCAGATCAAAATAAATTATTAAATGAAAGATCAAAGCTAATCTCAAAATGCAGACATGAAAACAAATTTTTTTTTTTTCTACATAACTTAAAATAGAAAATAAAATAAATAAATATATAAACAAACAAAATGACAATAAAATAAGCAAAATAAATTAATCCAAACAAATTACCAAACCACACCTGTTAGAATAGGCGAAAAAAACATCAATAAAGTAAATAATGAACAAATTATCAAACTATTATGAACAAAAAATTAAACTATAAAAATCAAAACAAAAAATCAGACGGAAAATAGTTATAACTGTTATATAATGATAAAAAAAAAAATTAATAAAAAATAATATACTGCGTTACTTAAAAATCGAAAACCAAAAAGAGAAAATATACAGTGTAACAAATAAATAACAACAAGTATAATAAATTGATCTAAATCCATCCAAATATATAAATAAACTAACAACCGATAACGATAAACTAGCCATTTAGAAAAAACAAATAAAGATAATCAATCCAAATAAATAAATTAAAAACTGTTCCCACCAAAATAATAGTCAGAACAAACCACAACATCCCACCCCAAAATTCAACAAATAGATTTAATCAATGACAAATAAACAAATATATAAGATAAAAAATAAAAATGAAAATAAATAAAAACAACCAAAACAATTTGACCCAAATAAATAAGCAAATAAACGACTTCCGGTAAATGACCCCCATAATAGACTACCAACAATAAGCTATATAAACAAATTTTTACTACGTTAATAAAAAACACAGATCAAAATAAAAAATAAATAAATAAATATATAAGATAAAAAATAAAAATAAAATTAAAAAAACAAAAAAAACAAGCAAAATAATTTGACATAAATAAATAAACAAATAAGCGACTTCCGGTAAAAGTAACCGCCAAAATAGACTACCCACAATGCACCACTGACCCTTATATATAAATAGCTGAGAAAAATAACAGCACTAGTTGCCTGACGATTGCACTAGCATGAAACAGACTGTCACCTCTAAGTGTTGACTTCTATGTTCACTTTTATATTTACACACGCTCTATCTCTGATATTGAGCACTTTATCCCATAAATATAGCACACTTTAAGACTATATTTCTTCTTATATATATATATATATATATATATATATATATATATGTATGTATTTAGTTGGATTGGTATGAGTTTGTGAACCTGGGTTTCATGCTATTTGCAATCGTCAGACAAACTGATTAATTTTTCAATTTTGGGTTTATATATAGTTGTGTATACCAGTGTTTTTATGATAGTGGGATGAAAAATTGTCATTGGAATGCCACTCATACTTACAAACATACATATATACACCTTTCCAAATCCTCTGCACTGTCCTCAAACACTTATTAAAATATTTATTCTAACTGAGATTTTGGCTTTTCAATTAAAACAAAATAAATAAAATATATGTATTTCTTCCTCTTCTTTAAATAATTTTATAATATTTTAAACTTAATACAGATTAAATTTAAAATTGGTAATTTTTAATTTTCAATTTTATAGTAAAATTTAATATTAATCAGTTCAAATGATTTCTATTTTAGTCTAACCCTAACATTAAGGAATTAATAATTATAACTAAGGTTCATTGTCAAGTTTTTAGAATTCTCATATACTTGTATTTTGATTGGTCATTGCAGCTTATGTAACAGCATTTCCCCAACCCGGAAACTAACCCACTTAGTAAAATATTTAATCCTAATACCCTTAAATTAAGCTATAGTTGTGCGGATAACTTAGAGAAAATAATTAAAAAACATAACAACAGAGTCTTTAACAAGTATAGGGACTCAAAAACTTGAATACTCACCATGTTGCTAGCAGCACTACTAAGTATAATGACACAAATAATAACTTGTGCAATTGTAGGAATCCAAATAAATGTCCACTACAGAATAATTGTTTGACTAGTTCTGTAGTTTATCTTAGTACAATCTCTACACTAGAAAACACAAATATAAAAAAAAATTACATTGGTAGCACCATGAATCGATTCAAGGAACATTGGCGGGGGCATATGCAATCTTTTAATAGCAGTAATTATAAGTAGAAGACTTCATTATCCAAGTATTTTTGGAGTCTAAAAGAAAAGAATAAAACACCTACTGTTAAATGGAAATTAATCAGGAGAACCTGAACATGTAACTCCCTATATGCCCCGTGTTATCTATGTCTTAATGAAAAATTTGAAATAATTAGATTTAAAAATAAGACCCATCTCTTAAATCAAAGATATGAATTAACTGTAAACACTGTTATAAATTTAACTTATTATGGAGATTGTAATACTTTCAACGATAATGATACTTCACTGTATATTTAATAGGTTATTACTTTTATTACCTGATAGTCCTCCTGTTGATGTGGGTGTGTGTTGGTGTACGTGCACTGTGTTGTTCATGTATGTATGTGTGTGTGTTTGTACTGCTGGATATATATATATATATATATATATATAAGTAGTTTTTTTTTGTTTTTTATAAAAAGAAAGAAGGTAAAAAGGAAAAAAGGAGGAGAAAAGGAGAGGAGGGTAAAATATATGTATGTATATATATATATATATATATATATATATATATATATAATTATTTATTTGAATATTACAACATAAATATGTTATAAAATCATGACAAAAGTAGCCATTTTGTTTCAACACTTCTTGTGTCTT
>OZ038498.1:103111076-103136076 GCA_964036315.1 Acanthosepion esculentum | reverse complement strand
CGACCAAGAAGCATGCTCCAGGATTGAACAGCAGTCAGTTATCAAGTTTTTGGTTGCTGAAGGGTGCGAACCAGTTGAAATTCATAGGAGAATGTCAACTGTGTATGGTGCCACATGTTTCAGCCAAAAAATGTCTACAAGTGGGCTAAATTGTTTAAAGAAGGACGGAGCAGTGTTGAGGATGAAGACAGGCCTGGGAGGCCTACAGAAGTGAGGTCTTCTGTGGTGATTGAATCAGTCAATGACCTCATTCAGTCTGACAGAAGGGTGACAGTGGATGACATTGCAAGGACTTTGAGCTTATCTGTTGGGACAAACGCAGGGGTCATCAGTTAGAAGGAGTCATCTTGCATCATGACAACGCAAGGCCTCACACAGCAGCCCAAATAGTGCAGACCATCAACGAGCTGGGAACTGCTCCCTCATCCCCTTACAGCCCAGACCTTTCCCCTTCAGACTTTCACCTGTTTGGTCCCTCGAAAGCGTTCACGAGAGGCACAAAGTTTAAAAGTGACGATGAAGTCAAAAGTGTTGTGAGCAACTGGCTTAGACATCAGTCCAAAGATTTTTACGCTGAGGGAATACAGAAGCTTATGCACAGATGAGAAAAGTGTGTGACAGTGCTGGGAGACTATGTTGAAAAAAAAAAAAAGTAAGCTTCTATCTGTATTAGAAGTCCTTATACCAAAAAATTCACCTTATTTATTGAATGACCCTTGTATATATATATTTGTAAATATATTTCTATATTTCTGAGATGAGGTATTATGTACACTATTTACATTATTCAGACTATTGTCCTCATCTTTGTCGCCATATTCATTACAACGTTTCGGCCATTGTACACTCCTGCCTCTTTCAGGTGGTTGAAATATCTAACTGAACTCTTTATTTCACTCACTGGGGTAGACTGTTCTAATTCTACGTGCCATGTTTAATGGATGTCAGTTGTCAGTTATCTCCTGTTAATTCCCCTCTCCAAGTTCTCCACTGCCTTAACCAGGTATTGAACTGACATTCTTTGAGTCCTGTCACTGGATCTAACTAACGCCTTTATCCACTGTGCCATGTGTCCTTGAGGATAAGGCGAAGAGTCCAAATAATGTAAATAGAGAAAGAGAGAGAGATTGTGTATGCTTCTTACTGAATGTACATATAGTAGGGAAATGAAACAAAAAAACAGTACCAAACATGTTTCGGCTGATCCATTCTTCAGTTTGAAAGAATAATTTTTGTTAATAAAGTACTTCTACACTTGTTTCATATTTCTGAGTAAATATCTGAAAGAATCTTTTCAGTTGATCATATAATTTGAAGTTTCCCTTGGAAAATATTCATATACATGTATATGCATGTTTGCATGCATGGCTGTGTAATAGTAATAGGCAATAAAGATAACACTGCCATGGCAAAAAAGTATTTATTTTTAGAATAAACTGACTACACTGATTCTGAATGTGTACTCAAGAATGCACATGCATTTAATTTTGCATGAAGTACACACCTCTTAACGGAACAGACATTGGCTTTTATAAAAGGGCAACAAAAAATGATCGTCTGCTACCCAGACAAATGATGCTGTACTCTATTTGGTCAAGTACGTTCATTCTGAATATGTACTCAGAATTTTCCTTACAGGTCAACTTTTTAAGACTTGATGTTCAAAGTAAATATGATATTTGTTTGTTTGTATCTACTTGAACTTATGGCATGCGATTCCTTCATGTGAGTTATCCAAAACTTTCTTGGGTCGCATAGAACTATAACCTAAAATATAGGCTAACAACAGGTTTCTGGATATTTAATTTTTTTTTTTACTCTAATGTTCACTCTGTACAAGGCTCAAAAGCCACTCAAGATAGAAGGTTACAGTGTAAGAGGTAAGAGGCATGGGTTATGAGGATATGTGGAGAAGATAATAGTTGCCTCTAGACTTGAGGAGGTTAAGATTGTCGTGATCGAGAAACATCCTCTCGGGAGTCTGTTGTCTCTACCTTGAGATAGAGGGTTACTGTGTAAGAGGCACATTTTATGAGGATATGTGGGGAAGATAATGGTTGACCCTAGACTTGAACAGGTTAAGATTGTAATGATCAGAGAAGAGTCCTCTTGGGAATTGGTTCCACAGAAATGCACTTTTAGACTTCTCTGTGAGCTTCACACCAGGATTTGTCCAAGACATGATCAAAGTATCAAAGACTGTTCAATCCAAACAAGATTGGTGACCACTATTAGTTCTTGCAACAGGAAACCTGCTCAATGCATAAGCACAAGAGCAAAGCTTTCCTGAAATAAAACAAGCATTTCAAATATATATATATATATATATATATATATATATATATATATATATATACATATATATATATAAATATAAAAGTGGACATGGAAGTCAGCACTTTTATATTTACACATGCTCTATCTCTGATATTGAGCACTTTATCCCATAAATATAGCACACTTTAAGACTATATTTCTTCATACATACATATATATATATATGATAGAAATTGTAAGGAGGATTTGATAATTATAATTAAGTACTTCATTGAGTCTGAAAGAAACCTCAACAGAATGCAGAAAGCACTGGACGGCCATTTCGTCCTATATTTGGGACTCATCAGTTGGAACAGTTGGTATGGTGTTTGCTTGACAACCTGTCAGGGTTTCAATTCTCAGTAGTGGATGCGCACTGCTGATGAGTCCCAAATATAGGACGAAACGGCCGTGCAGTGCTTTCTGCATTCTGTTGAGGTTTCTTTCAGACTCAATGAAGTACTTAATTATATATATATATATATATATATATATATATATATATATATTCGTTCATTTTCCATAAATAAAAATGTAGGATTAGAATAACCCAGAATATAAACTGGGAGCAAACCACCTGCATGTAGATAAAAAATAAACTCAATAAATATATAAGAATTGAAAGGGGCATAAGGCAAGAATGCATCTTCTCACCAGACTTTTCTTTTTATCATTTCACTGCAAGGAAGGCAATAAATCTACTAAGATGCAATGGGTTACTGAGAGTGAAGGAAACAGAGAAAACATTACTGGGGAGAAAGGATACTAAAAAGAACAAGAGTCAAGGAAACAGAAGATGACAATTGACATTGCATTTAAATTTTTGTAGATTGTACTTGAAAAGCAAGGAACTGGAAGAGAGTTCCACAGTTGACAAGTACTTTGATAATAAAGTTGCATTCTTCTCTCACAGCCTGTGATCATTAGTTGTCTTGAGTCCAGAGATAAAAGAACTTTAACATGGAATTTTAACGTATCTAGTCTATTAACTATAGCGAAGAAAACAGCGACTTGCCTCGGAAAACCAAGCGACAGCATGTCGCATGTATCCTACGATGGAAAAGAAAATTTTACTCACCAAAAAAAAAGGACACATATTCCACATGACATGCTGAAGACGGAATATTTAGGTGAAAAACAAGTACGTCGCAAGAGTCTCTATAAAAGTGCTTCGATATACAAAATACTTGGCATCCTCTCCCAGCTGTCGACAAATGGAAAAAATGCTTGGCAGATAAAAGCAGTTGGTGTTCTCAAATCGGGAGGAAAAAAGAATTGGTGTATTTTCACTACTGTGTTTGTCGGAGAGTGAGTTATTTTTCTGACTGGTTACGTGCATGGTGATTTGCGAGATAGTACCTGCGAATCGAGTTTTCGGCATTTCTTTCTGCCCCCGATGTTCGAGTCTGAACTTACAGTGATTTGTTCTCTGCATTGTGGAATTAATCTGCGACAAACATTTTCTTTGCTTTCAGAACGCTTACATTAACATTGACGTATACATCTTGTAACTATGCAGTACTGTTGCTCTCTCACTCTGCTGAAGAGCAGTTCCAGACACGAAAGGAAACATGTCTACATTGTTCGACGGTTAAGCAACAAGTCACTGAAAACCCTTTCTCTATCTATCGTTCTCACACTTGTTCAGCCAATCAAAATCAACTTCCTTGTTTTGTCTTCTTTCTGATCCCTAAGGTCAACCTCAAGAATTCCGAGCAGAGATACACTTCCTCTAAAAAATAATAATCTGCTAAACTATTATTTAGCATTATTAAGATCCCAGTTTTATTGCCTGTCTATATCTCTGAGATGAGATATTGTGATTACTTGCATTATTTCCATTATTTGGACTGTTATCCTCATCTTCATCGCAATATTCACAACACTTCGGCCATTGCACACTCCGGCCTTCTTCAGGTGATTGGAATTTCAAACTGAATCCTTTATTTCATCCACTGGGGTGGATTGTTCTAGTTCCACATGCCATGCCTCTTTCAGATGTCTCAGTTATTTCCCTTTAAGTCAATTCTGGTATTGAACTCACAACTCTAACCAATGTCTTTATCCACTGGGCCCTTGAGGATATGTTGGTTAGATCCAGTGACTAGACCCAACGAGTTGTGAGTTCAATACCAGGCCACAGTGGTGGTGAACCAAAAGCTTGGAGAGTTGAGTTAAAGGGAAATAACTGAAACATCTGGAAGTGGTATGGCATGTGGAACTAGAACAACCTACCCTGGTAGACAAAATAAAGGGTTTGGTTCAAAATTCCAATCACTTGAAAAAGGCTGGATCATACAACAGCCATATCATTGTGAACATGGCAATGAAGATGAGGATAACAGTCTGTTTTATTGCATCTTGTGAAAAATTCTGCCCCCCCCCCCGCAATTTATTAAGACGTCCACCTTGTTTAACGCACTGGGTGAATCCTGGACAATTTCCTCAAATATGAAGAGAAAACTGGAGGCAACACAATGAATGATTGTACTCTCAATGAGGAATGCTTGACTGGAACATCTATTGGGACTCAAGTTTCTCCAAGACTTCAAGTGAAACTCATATATATGATGCCTCGCTGAAGACACTGACAAAATGGTCAACTCCCTGTACTGCATTTTTTTTTTTTTAAAGTAAGGTTCACCCTGTACAAGGCCCAGAGGGCACTCAAGGTTATGTGTCAATTTGTGAGAATAGGAGGGGAAGATAATGGCTAACTCTAGACTTGAGAAGATTAAGATAGTAGTGATCGGGGAAGCATCCTCTTGGGAGTCAATTCCACAGAGCAGTGGTTCGTGAGAAGAAGCTGTTAGAGTGGAACTTACTTCTCACCAATGGAATATGGAGGGAATGTGGGTGGTTTGCTATTATGTAAGTGACATGAGAGGTCCTTGCTGTGAAGGTTTGTCTTGGCAGGACCAGGGAATGTAGTTCATCCAAGCACTTTCTGTGGAATTAGCGGTAGGGCGGCAAGAGGCTTCCCACATCCCACCTGTGGGAAGGAGGTTGGATGATAGAAAATAATTTGTCCCCCACAAGGGCTCAGAGATGCTTTTGGACTCTATCAAGGCTGGAGAGTGAGGTCTGGGGCTTCAAAAGTACCTGGCTCCTCCTGTGATGCTCTATCACTACAAGAGTCATAGCAAACTAAAAATGGAGTCTTGCTGCCACATCTGGGCTGGAGTTGCCCAGTCCTCACTTCCCAGCCTTGACCAAATGTTGCACAGCCTTGCCGGTGGTTATGAATTATTTTCCACCCTTCAACCCTTTTCCCGCAGACAAAATGTTACTAGACTTTTACTGCTATACTGCTATTTTCATGGCAGATGTTTGGGTGAATTACATTCCTTGGTTTCCCACCAATCTATACAGCTAGGACCTAACATGACACATATACTATCAACTAATCCTCATTCTCTTCATATTCCATTTGTAAAGAGGAAGTTCCGCTCAGATTCTTCACAAAACTGTTTCAATGTGTAACAAACTATCGAGGGGATGCTTCCCTGATCACTACAATTCTTAATCTCTTCAAGTCAAAGGTCAACCATTGTCTATCCTACTTATCCTCGTAATATGCAACCTTTTGACCTTTCTTATCCACCCTTACAACACCCTCATTTAGTAACCCTCTACCTTGACAGGCACTTAGGCCTTGTATTTGCTGAACAATAGTAAGAATAAAATTATACGGTTATTTTCAAGCTTAGAATTGAAAGCCGGTTAAAAGTGCTTTATGTGATATGCATTCTACAATGGCTAACTTTTCAGAATGTCAGCTTCCAGGTTGAAATGGAATGCGACCAAATGAGTCTGATTTGGTTTGTTTGTTTGTTGTTTTTTTTACTGCAACATCAATGGGTTATTTAAAGCCGACAAGATTTTCATTGCTGGTAATATTTTTTTTCCAAAAATATTTTGCAGGTAATTTTTTTTTTCAAAAATGTATTGCTTGTATTAAAGCCTATTTTTACACTTTCATAGTTTTTGACCCCATTTTGGGGGTTAATTATTGCCCATAGCTGGGACCCTAACAGGTGCTATAACCTAGGATCAGGGTGGACCTGGAAATACCAGCAATTAAGAAGTAGTTCCATGATCCTCAAAACCTCCTGATCAGAGGCCTTGTTGCCAGATGTAGTTTATCGTCATACCCAGGATACCCAAATGAGTCTGAAGAAAGACAAGAGTAACATCAAGAAAAGCACACAACACAAAATGCTAGCAGTTATTAATACCTGAAAACAGAAAAGTCTTCACTTCTTTACTGTTTAAAAATAAATGCTTAACAAGTTTACTTTCCTTTTCCCTAACCCTAAACCTTTTGACTCAATGTTGGGATTATATTATTATTTGTTTGTTTTTATTTAGCGGCATATCAACATCTCTATGGGTTATTTAATGCCGAAATCTAAATATTTTGTACACAATTTTTTTGAGATAATAGTTTTAGTGACACAAGTTTTACTAATTAACCCACAGCTGAGGGGGAGAAGTGAAGGATTTATACTTAATCAGAAAATCATAAACAAGAAATTATATGGATATAAAGTGGGGGATCAATCTAATATAACACTCAATATATAAAATGATCCCTCACTTTGTGCAAACGGTAGTTTCTATACTTTTATATTCAAGAGAATGTAAATAAATATAAAATACGTGCCTATATAGCTAATCAGTATTTGATCAACTCATTCATTCACTTTCTCTAGCTTATCAACCGTTTGCAAGTTATTTAAAGCCAGAAAATATTTTTAGATTGTGAGAATTTTTTTTTTGACATAATGATTCAGTGATACACGTATTACTAATTAACCCATAGTTGGAGGGATAAGAGTTGGATTCATACCTTTCCCAAAAGTATTTGCATGCAAGTGAACATGACAAACCCAACTGGAATTGGAACTCTGCTCGCCATTTAAAAATCCTGAACCATTATCCATTACACCACCTGTACATTCAAGCTTACAGCACCTAATACTTCCACCCATCTAGTTACTAACCAGGTTCGATATTGCTTAACTTCAATTAACTTTAGATTAAATGAACAAAGTCTACACTATGATTTTAGGCAGAAGGCTGAAAATTGGCTCATTGATCCTAAGCAGAGTACACAGACACTACACTGATCCAAGGTAATAATTATTATTATAATAGGTGTTATTTATATCTTTTGTGTCATGCCCTGTAGTGGAAAGGGAGGTAAATCAACTTCAAGTAGTAAATTTATGAGTGATTACTTTGTTTCATCATTCCTCTATTTTAGTTATGAATTCTTTGTTTTTTTGTTTAACGGCATATCAACACCTTATGGGTCATTTAATGCCGGAATTTAATTTTCTTGGGAACTTTGAAATAATAAAAATATATGTTACTCAGCTTTCACAGCTAAATGCATGGTAGATGATACTCAGGTTTTGTGCATATATATATGCTTGTGTCGACATAATTATGAGACATGGTGATATGTGTATTTTATGTTGTAGTTGAAGTTATATTTTGGAATACAGTTTGATTTAAGAAATTGTCGGATATTATATGGATTGATGTCATGAAAGAGTTCTTTCATGTTCATTGTTTAGCTTATTTTGTTTAGTGGCATTTCAATCTTTCTTGGTTTATTTAAATATCGCAATCTAAATATTGATGTAATGGAATAACCCTATACCCCCATGAATGATTACACTATAGGTAGTAAGTACCTATAAAGTCTACTGTCTACGAGAGACAGACAGAGAAGTGAGAGAGACGATGCAAGCACGTCCGATCTTCCAATTAGTGGCACTCACTACTAGATTGACCTGTGTGTATAACTGTACCATATTTCATATTGTACTTGTATACAATAAACCTTTCTTTTAGTATCCACTTGGTGTCATGTGTTTATTCCCTTAGCACGGAATATAACAAATATTTTGAACACAATTGCATGCCTTCAACTACAGGTCAAATGTATTGTTAGTAATTCTAATATAAAATGTATTGTTGGTCATTTTGGTTTAAAAATGCATTGCTGGTGTTTTTACTATAAAAATGTATTTTTATAATTTCATAGTGTTTTGTTTGGGGGTTCACTATTTGCTATAGCTTGTACCCTAACAGGTGCTACCACTCTGGGTCAGCATGGACCTGGGAATAATAGCAATTAAGAGGTGGTTTCATGCTCCTAAAAGCTCCAATCTCTCGATCAGAGGCCTTGCTGCCGGATGTAGTTTATCATCATACCCAGGACTTCATTTTATTGAATACATTGTTTAGAAACATTTGTTTCTTGTATATTAATTAATATTAAAGCTTTCTAACAATTGCCATCATTTTTGATGGCACGGATGCACTGTAATAATGATTATACAATGAACAATATTATAATCTTCTTCTGAAATTCCACATCCATCAGAATGGTTGACTGTAATGGCTTCAACACTCAAAAGAGGCAGACAAATGAATAATGCCCTATTATTGCTAATATGATCTTATCATAAGGCCAGAATGTAACCTCTTCAACGGACCATTTCATCAAATAAGATGTCTTCTATTATCTATATTCTGATAACGAGAATCTTTCAAAGATACACATCTAATAAGCTATTTTATCTTGACAGTTGCTTAGTTCAGCCATCAGCAGCACAAGAAACACATAAACTATCATTCTGTACCTCCTCAATGATTCTCATCAACATCGTCGTCATTATATATTAAATCCATAATACGAGGCAGCCCATTTGTAATATCAGCTATTATAACCTCTGCCCTGAAAAGGCAGATATCTCAGTTTCTTTATCTATCAGTCTGCACTTAACGCAACATGTTCAAGAGAAAAAATGTAAAATAAAATATTTAATTTACAACAAATGTAATCTGATATATAAAGCTCAAAGTTTGTATATCTGTTCAAACTCCTGTAAATTAACTGTATATTTATCAAGTTGGTTGTCTGTTGGTATGTTGTGTACACACAATCATCAAAACATACAGTGTAACCAAGATATAAGAGAGTTGTCGGGACCGGAGAAGAAGTCTCTTATATCCGGGTTTGGTCTATTATATATACATTAACACAGGCTCTAATTTGGGACCAGATAAAATCTCTCTTATATCCGAGTTTCTCTTATATCCGGGTTACACTGTATAATAATTATCAATGTGTATTTATATATTTCCTGTCCCATCTGTAGTTGGAAGGGAGGTAAATCAAAACTTAGTAAATTCATGAGTGATTATTTCCCTTAGTCATTATAATAATCTATAGAAATAAAATATTTATCTGCATTTAGATAAAATTACTTCCAAAGCAAAATGAACCATTTAATTAATCTGTTCATTTACTCCTATATTCCTTAAAATGCAGTCTCATTTATTCAATCCTTTCATGTGAATCACTAAGGTACCTTTGTCTATGAAGTGAACATCTTGCCTCAACTTGATATTGAAATAAACTTTGTCGTTACCATCTTTGTTGTTATGAGGTTATTTCCGAGAGATATATGCATTTCACTGTTATATTAAACATATAAAATTTGTCCTTTGCCAAGAACCCCACTCCCTGTTATGTCCGGCCATCCATTCACACAAACTTGTCAAGGGAGGTGCTTTTCCCTGTCACCCTCAGTATGTCCTGTGGGTATCACAATTGGCACAGAAATCCAAACATGCATTCCAATGGCAAAAGATGCCTTTCAAAAACTAAGGAGCTAAAAACAGGAAAATTTAATTAATAACAAAATAAATGATGGACTTCTATGTCATATCAATTCTCTTACATGGCATTGAGCACTGGACAATTTCCTCACAGATGCAGAAGAGACTCGAGCTTACAGAATTTTGTGGCAACAGAATACTGTGGAGTGTGTAAGCAACAAAGAAGTCTTAATGAAAACAAAGACACTCACACTAAGAATCAAAAAGGAAAAAGTGCTTGGAGAATATGACACTCACAGGTCATATCGAAAGCAAAATAGACAAATGGAAGCAGTGGGTGACCTGCCTAATAGGCTGTGCATTGATGGCAAAATATGGAGTGGGAAGGATGATAAAAAGACAAACTGAGAGCTAAAAAGGATAGAAGATTGTGGAGGGCCATGATCTCCCATGTCTTGAAGACAATCAAGAAGATATGCAAAGAAATTTTCAGAAGAAAAATTTTTCGTGATTTGGGGCTGAGATCAAAGTGTAGCGTCTTTTTTCTCTTCCCCTTCACAACAGATAACCTCACCCCAGAAATTCCAACTCTGCAACCCACCTTCCCAATGCACTAAAGAAGAAAGGTTGCATGTTACTGATGCCACAGGACTGTGGTCTTGGGGGCTGTGCAATTTTTATTTTCATTCATATATACATATATATACTTTATTTTAGGATATTACATCAAAAAGATGTCAAGAAATGCTACACAATTGCAATCGTGTTTCGATGCAAATTGAAGCTTCTCATCAGGCGATTGTAAATGACTGGTAAGTGAATGATTTATTGAAATTTAAAAGCAAAATACAACCTCTTTTTATGAGAAAAAGAAAGAAAAGAAAGAAAAGAGAGGAGGTGGTTATAGGGTTTGTAGGCTTTACTCAGATCAACCAATCAAATTGACCAACCAATCAAAATGTTACAAACATTGGAATTGTACTCTATTTGTTCTCAACTTACCTGGATACATATATATATATATATATATATATATATATATATATATATAGCATAATGAGAAGCCACGTATACTTTCTTGATATGTAATATATGGATAAAATAACTGAAACAACCAAAATTTTTTTCAGTTATTTTATCCATATATTATATATATATATATATATATTTATATATATATATATATATATATATATATATATATATATATATATATATATATATATATATATATACATACACACACACATGTATGGGCACCCCTTATTAAAAAAGACCCTGCATCACATCAAACAACTGGGGAGACAAATAGCAGAAACAAAGTGTTTTTATACTATTGTTCACACAATACAAGGCCCAAAGAGCCACTCAATGAGGTGATTGTAAAGGCATGAAAGCTGGAAGTAAGAAGAGCATATTATGAGGATATGTTGGTTAGATAATGGTTAAATAACGGTGGAACAAGTGGATGACAATTACAGCAGAACTCAATGGTTGAACCCGCGGATGAAGAGGGCTACGCATGATAGACACGCTACAGACACCGCCACCTGAAACTATAACAGAGTCAGTGACAGTCTGTTGCAATTTCCTAACTGGATTCTTCATGTCTCCTTCCATATGTGGAGCAGAGGAAGAAAATCAAGTGTGCGGGTCACTTCCTGACAAGTTGAGGTCCCCCTTAAACAAATTGACGCCATCGGCACTTTCTTCTACTCTGATTTTCTTCCACCTCCAACCAACTCTTGGAAAGCCCAATGGCAATAGGGAATGAATAAAAGGAACAGGTTTTGGTGAAGCTGGAAGCTTCTAGTCCTGAACCTGCACATCAGCTGCGAGTTTAGTTATCAACACCATCATCATAAATGAAGCAATCAGCTAAGAAGAAATTAAATTCTTGGATACAAGATAAAGTCAACGATAAATGGCTAACTCTAAACTTGAAGCGGTTAAGATCCTAGTGACCAAAGAAGGATCTCATTGCCTTGGGAGTCTGTTCAACAATGTAATAGTTTTACAGAAGAAGTTATCTGTTTGGAACTTCTTCTTTACCAATGGAATACAAAGGTAATGAGAATAAGTTGGTTGTATATGTGGTATGGCAAGTCTTAGCTGTGAAGGTCTGAACTAGTGGAACTCAGGAACATAGATCACCTGAATATTTGCCATGAAAACAGTGATAGATTAGTGAGAGGCTAGCAATGAGGAAAGGGGTTGGAAGGTGGAAAATCATTCATTGCCCACAAGAACATGAAAATGCTTTTGTATTCTACCAAGGATAGAAAGTAAGGATTGACAGCCCCAGCCCAGATTTGGCAGCCAGACTCCATTTTTGCTCTGATATGCTTCTTGTAAAGACAGCATGGCAGGAGCAGTCAGTAACTTTCTGGAGTGGTACAAACAACTGACCATGTTTCCAGTATCATTAGTGATGAACCTTATATACAAGTTCCACTTGATGTCTGGAGTTACCTTGAGTCCCAATAGGTGTTCACAGCAATGAACCTCATTGAGATTACAGGGTGGATGGAGAAATTGTTGTCTAAATTACACAAAAATGAAAATAACACTAATATCTCATTTTAACAGATATATTAACCAAAATTATACAAAATTCAATAGAATCGCCATTGGCTTCGAACCCTAATCCATGGCTTCCAGATCACTTTGTAATCTCCTGCAACTCTTCTGGACAGTCTCCTTGTTTAAGTTGGTAAATGCTACCATAATCCTTGCCTTTAGTTCATCTTTGGCTTTTACAAGGAGTTTTGTTGGTCTCTCACTCAACTGCACCCCACACATAATAATCAAAGGGGTTGCTGTCTGGGAAGTTAGGTGGCCAGATGTAAGGGCTGATGTGATTAGGTTCTTCTGCTTGTGTGGCATGGTGCAGTCCTGTTGCCAGATATAGGGTCTTCCAGCAGACACCTTCTTGACCCAGGGCAGTACTATCTCCTCAAAGCACTTGATGTAGGCCTCCAAGTTGAATTTGGGACCCTCACTAACATATTCAGATCTTTTTAATCAGAATGGTCAAAGTGAGTTTTCCAAGCTGCCATACCTTTTTAATCAACATTAAACTGATCTACCTCTTTCCAAATCCTCTACACTCTTTTAACATTGACACGCAAACACTGCGAAATGTATGTATTGGTGCTTCTGGCACAAATGCCAAATAGTACAGAATACCATTTCCAAATTTCTGGCAGAGTGAATTGTTTCATGTTGCCCTTTTTTCTCATAGACAGTACCCAACTGACCTTACTATATTGTGCAGTTGGCAAAATTAAAAAACAAATAATGTGCATGGACAAAATTTTTAAAAAAATCTAAAATGGTGAGAAATTACACATCGCACCCTGTATAGCTGTTCTGTCTTGGTTTTCATGAGAAAATTCAGGATCTGTTCTGTAGTACGCGTCTTCTTTGGACAGTTTATGGGAAAGCTTTAAGGTAAAGATACTGATGACAATGATTGTAAGGCACTGGAAAATAGGAGTAGATAGGTTTGCCTATCAACCAGTACCCACTACTCCCTTATGTTTTGAACAGTATTAGAGGTTTATCCCTTGTCTCTTGTTCAGGATTGGGTTTCCATTTTCTTCTAAAGTCTACCTCAACTCTATACTTCTAACGTCTCTACCCGATCTCTGAAATTTTCTTACTAATTATTTTTTTTCCTTCTCCTAAATTGGTTCACCTATCGACCGGTTCACACTCCTCCCTTGTGTTTTGAACTGTTTCTGTTTCTTTCTAAAGTCTACCTCAACTCAATACTTTTAACGTCATGCAGTGTTCATGGTGGCAAACCATCCCCATTCCTGATGTGTTTTTTGGATAAAATGCAAGTTCCACTCAGACAACTACTTCTCCAGAACTGTTAGTTTGTGGAACAAACTCCTGAGAGAATGCTTCCCTGATAACTACAATCTTGGTTTCTTGAAGTCTAGGGTTAACCAACATCTATCCTAACCCTTGTCATAATGCTCTCTTACTTCCTCTCTCCTTATTATCTCCCTCAGTAACCTTCTACCTTGAGTGGTCCTTGGGCCTTGTAATGGTTGAACTATAATAAAAAATTTTTTTTTAAATGCATATGGGAGCACCTTGACATGAAGCTGATCTTGTGATACACCCTGCCACTATGAAGACATGAGTAAATACGAGAACAAAGTGTAGTATCTGTTTTTACTTCCTGTGGTTTCTCATCTTATGACAGCATCATCTTACATTACACCAACCTTGTGTTACATGCTACCTTGGTGGTGCACTTGGTAAATACTAACTATATCGAGCGTCAAGTATCTATTTTTTTTCTCTTATAACTATGACAAGGCTTGATTTTGGTGATTCCAATCCTGCAGCAGCACCTCATTTATTACAAGAGGAAAGGTCAGTGTAATATTGACAGCAGTGGGAGCAAAGACTAGGAAATTTTTGTCCCTGGCCCATATGGTTATCCCACAGTAAGCTGGCCTTGTGTCAAATCCTCTCACTGTAGAGAAGCTGGTAATTATCAGAAAAAGCAACTTCCAAGCCTAAGAACCGCTCAAGGGAGAAGACTACTGAATGGGGTTGTTACAAGCGTAGAAAAAGGAAAGAATAAAAGGTGGATAATGGATGAAACTGAAAGTATATATATATATATATATACTAGCAGCATGGCCTGGCATTGCCCGTGCTTGATTCAAAAATCGTACGACTCATACAGCAATCGCTATCACTTGACTTAAAATATTTTTGCCCTTCCTTGCCTTTAAAGGAGTACTCTTTGCCATGCTGATGTTGCTACATGCCTTACTTCTTGCCTATCTCACATTGCAAATTTTTTCTAAGCTCTATACTAAACATTAAAAAAGAACTAAACAAAATGAACACAAAACAATCAGCTTTAAAAAAGGACTCATAACTGGAAAAACCGAATGAAAAAAGAATGTTAACAACAAATCCTTTTCACACCCAACCCAGTTATAGTGGAATCAGAATCAATGTTGAGTTTAAGCAAGCGAATGAGCCAATTAGAGTAAAGTGCCATGCAGATTTAAATTTTTCCCACTTGTGACAAATGCAGCTATCGATTTTTTTTGCATGCTAGTTAACATTCGTGTCAGTCAGCTGTTGGCTCTCATGCTGGCCAATAGAATCTTCCTGCCTATTCGTGGCAGCCAGCTATAGGCTCTCACTCTGGCCAGTAGAAAATGGCTGCAAACTACATGAAAACTGCCGTAGAAGCATGAAAAAATTGATTATTTCCACTATCAATGGGAGTTGGGAAATGCAAAGTCTGTCTTGACCTTCCCGCTAAACTTGGAGCATGTGCATGTAAATTTTGGTGCAAATCCGTCGAAAATTGCGGCCATGCATTCATCACACACACACACACACACATCCTGCCTTTTATAGATAGAGATATATATATTACAGTATGGTTCACACTGTACAAGGTCCAGGGGCCACTGAAGATAGAGTGTCATGTTAAGGAGCTGTTTATACAGGTAGGAGGGGAAGATAACAGTCAACACCAGACTTGAACAGGTTAAGACTGTAGTGATAATGGAAACATCCACCTTGGGGTCTGTTCCTCAGAGCAGTGGTTTGCAGAAAGAAGCTGTTCAAGTAGAACTTCTCACTGATGGAATACAGAAGGAATGTGGGTATTTGCTACAATGAAAGTGGTGGGTCCTTGCCGTTGGAACCAATGAATGTAGTTCGTCCATGGAAGTAGTGATAGAGCAGTGAGCAGCTCACCATGTCCCACCTGTGAGAGAGAGATCGGAGGATGGAAAATAATTTGTCGCCCACAAGGATGCCTTTGAACTCTATGAAGACTGAAAAGTGGGGACTGGGCAACTCCCGCACCTTAAGCCTTCATCGGAAGAACAGAGCAAATGTGATATTTAAAAAAAAATATTAGGCAGTTGAACAAACATACCCACAAAAAAACAGTATCAAAAGCCTGTTTATTCTCTTGAAGATATTTTTAAACTTTTGATAAAACTCAAACATACAAAACTGAATTCTTTTTTTTTTTTGAGAATGACATCAAAAATGTTAAATATCTGTCTATATTTCTGAGATGAGGTATTATGTACAGTATTTACGTTGTTCAGACTATCATCCTCATCTTTGTTGCCATATTTATCACAACGTTTAGAAATGAATACAATAAGGAGTGCCAGAGAAAAGCAATAACAACGAAAATTGCAATATGAGCTCTGGTAAAAAACGGATGCTGAAGAAATTAGGTTTATAATACTGTTATAGTGAAAGACACCTTGTCTAGATAATAGACTCTCCCACCTATTATAAGTAGGAGTCAGTAGGAGTCGAGGGGAGGAGTAGTGTTCAGCGACCACAACTCGATTACTCTGCGTAACACTTTATTACAAGTTCCTAACGTTTCTGTACGTTTAACCTATCTAGGACGCATTTAGTCCGAATACAGTTTCTATTGTGGAAATAACTCCACAACAAATACCCAGAAATTCATACACAGATGTCCTCAAGTACACATGGATAAAGGCGTTAGTTAGATCCTGTAACCGGATAGAGTCTGAGTTCAATACCTGGTTAAGGTGGTGAAAAAGTTGGAGAGGGGAATTAACAGGAGATAACTGATAACTGACATCCATTAGACATGGCACGTGGAACTAGAACAGTCTACTCCAGTGAGCAAAATAAAGGGTTCAGTTCAACATTCCAACCACCTGAAGAAGGCCGGAGCGTACAACGGCTGAAACGTTGTGATAAATATGGCAACAAAGATGAGGATGATAGTTCAAACAATGTAAACAGTGAAAAATGTTAAACACTATTAAAATTTGTTATTTCTTTACAATATAACAAATCTTGCATTTTAGTTGGTTCACATATTTTTATAAACTTGTAAATATAAATTTAATCTAATAAATTTAAAATTTTTACTGCCTATTTTTGAGAAAAAAAAATGTATAAATCCAGTTTCATATTTTTGAGTTTTATTAAAATTTTTAGAATAGCTTTTTAAAACAATAAAAATTGTTGAGGGAGTATACAGTAATAGCGGAAAATATCGTGTTTTTTTTGCAAATATACTTGTTAAATTTTGCCAAAAATCTTTTAATGCAATTTGAATTTGCATTTCTGTTTTTGTCAGCCAGTTTGTCTAAGCTGTTAAGGCTTACAGTTACAGAAGCTCAACTTTAATCACAGGCATTGTGTGACGCAGAGGCAGTGAAGTGGTTAAACATTAATTCTAACGAGGAAAACAGTAGTTAACCCAAAATTAAATATAGGCTGAGATAGGGGGGGCTGAGAGAGGAGGGGGAGATTGAGAGTGAGGGGAGGGAGGGAGAGAGGGGGAGATTGAGAGGATGAGATTGAGGGGAGGGGGAGAGAGGGAGAGGGAGGGAGAGAGGGGGTCGAGGGAGAGAGGGGGGAGATTGAGAGTGAAGGGAGGGAGGGAGAGAGAGGGGGGGATTGAGACTGAGGGGAGGGAGGGAGGGAGGGAGAGAGGAGAGGAGACATTTTCCTCGGCCAGAATGGGCTGTCTGAATTTCTTCTCTCCTGAAATTTTGTTTTTCTTATCTATCGAGCGTCTGGCATGCTGTTGAAAACAGATTTGGGAAATGAGTTTATCTCTACCTGGAAAAATTAGAAAAAAAAACATTAACAGAAAGAAAAGCAGGTGAGAATTCTATTTTTTTTCTGAGAAAGACAAAAACAAGGGACAAACCCTTTTTCTTAGGATTGAAGTTATAAAAATGAATTGTGTCATGCCGGGAAAGTGATCTGGTTTGAGCTTTCACCGAGACACCAACTAGCCCACGGATGTAAAACAGAGAATCTCTTTGTTGAGAATTTAGCTGAACAAATATGTTTTCACTGATGGAAACACATTTGGGAAATAATTCTTATCTGCCACTTGGAAGGTTAAAATGAGAACAAATTTCTCTTAACCGGTCGTATGTACTGTACAATAAAGGCTAGAGTTATGAAAACAAATTCTGTCATTAATGGTCTGGTTTGTATTTTCATTGGACAGAGATAACTCCAGGAAAATGGAAAAGATTCGGAGAATTAAAATTAATGGCTGTAATGGAACTCCACCCTTTCATCTATGCAAATTAAAAATTAGATTTGTCACAAAGACAATTATGTATGGCCTGTGAAATGGGCTGAGGTTGAATACTGCAAAGGAAGGAGGAAAGGGCAGAATTTAGCTCTACCTGTGGGAAGTAGCAGTGTAAGATGTGAAGTAAAGCAGGTTGGAGGTAAGGGAGAAGTAATCCCTGTGACTACTCTCAAATAAGATGGATAATTCTCCAAATTTGGAAAATTGATTAACAAAGCAAAAATAGTGAACAAAGAAAACCTTTATTTGAATTAATGAAAAATGGGGAATCACTTAATTCCCAGAAGACTTCAGTCCAATGCCAGTATATATAAGCAGATGACTTTGGGCTGAGTTTCCACATTGAGTGCCTTTGAAATCCACATCAGCTGCCAACCAGAATTCCTGATTCTAAGACTTTGAACCCAGCTTTCCAGAAGTTTATCAACGCCCAATGTCACTAGAGAGATTGATGCGGGAAGGGTTAATTTTTGTTGTACCAAGAGCTATATAAAACAATTGAAGATTAACCCTAAAATCTCTCATTTTATGTTTCATCATGAAGATATTTTCCTTCCTTAATATAGCACTCACCATGGCTTGAACCATCGCTGTGAGACTGTGACCGATCTTCCACTGCTTTGAGATCAAGAACACAACATAGGCAGGGATGGTGTGGATTGAATTGACCAACAACCAGCTTGGACCAGCATCAGCACTGACCAGTGCAGAGTTGACCCATGGTTAAAATGTTGTCCTAAAACCCTGATAACCGGACCACTAAGCATGTTTACACCACTGGGTGTAAGTGGCAGCCAAATGCATTATATTATTTGATGTGAGTGACCAAGGATGTGAGACTGTTGCATGGGGTGTTACAGTTGTAAGTATTGTCATCTTCCTTCATTATTGCAAATGTCTGGTATTATCATCTTTGATGGTTTCTTTATAAATGGAAGTAAATATACACTAATCTTGGGAGACTACAGATTCTACTAGGGTGGCTAGCTGATCCCTGTTGCAGATGCCTGCTCAGGCAGATTTGTGTTTCTTCAACACACACACACACAGAGAACACAATTCCTGTTTATACATCAACTATGCTGAGCAGACCTTAGAGTTTCTGGGGAATCAAAAATAGTTTTTAAAACAATAGAAATTGCTAAAGGGTCATTTTCAGACACTTTTTTCAGTTTATGATCACATTTGTTAAACTTTGCTAAATATTGTTCATGTCAACCAAAAGAAAGAAAGGGAAACAGAGATCTCTTATTTTTTTTAAATTTATGAGTTCAGTTTTATTAGTTGATTTGCAATGGACACTTAGCTTTAGGTCATCGTCAATTTGGTGTAACACAATATCTAGGAAAGGTAAATTGTTTCTGTTTCATAAATGAATCCTATCATATGTACACTTTGTTTAGTGATAGGGTTAAATTGCAGGGTAGACTGAGATCTCGAGCCATGGTTAGCAACTAGTCTAGGAGAAGGATAACTCTGAATTTAAAACTGTATGTAGTCCTGGTCATATGTATACAATGCAGCCATGGAAAAGATTACCATCAATTGCTGCATGCATCAGCAGACTCTCTTATCTCAACAATGATGATGACAAGGATGAAGAGTATGAAAATGTATGGATTACAAGCTTAACGCTGTGTGGATGTGGATCTGTCTCTCACTTTCTGTCGGTATACTGTTCTGCTTTCTTTTCCCTGTCAGTTTTAATTTACACTTCCCACTGATCAGAGGACATGATGAAATGATAAATTTGAATCCAATGTTTCATCTTGTAACTCAAACTGCGAAGAATCAGGTGATCAGTTCTTCTGATTAGGTCTGCCATCTTTGAGACTTTTTCTACCGAGACCTTTTGACTAACACAACTGGCGCCACATTGTAATATGAATACTAAGAGAAATTCGGTAAGTCTGTATGGTTTCTGAAAAGTGAATCCTTCTTTCAAAATTCTCTATACACTTATGGAATGTGCTGTCAAAAAATTGCATTTAGCATGTAATTAGAATGAGGATTTTGTTTTCTTTTACTCTTGTGTATGTGCCCCTTTTATCGACACCCACATATGAAGCATTGAAATAATAAAAGCAAAAAGCAAAAGGGAAGAATATGAAAGAAATGAATTCAAAACAAATCAATTTCACTGTTGGACATTGAAAGAAAAAAAAATCGATTGGATAAGGAGTGATAGAAACAGGATGAAGGAAATGGAAAAAGAGCATAAATGACGAGAAAGAAGAATAAGAAAAAAAGAAAGGCAGTAAGAACGAGAGAAAAAAAACAGGTAAAAAAAACGAAAAGTAATGGGAATATGAAGAAAAGAAACTTTGAAATAAAAAAGAATGAAAAAGTAACAAAGAAATAAAAATGAAACAACTCTCAGAAACAAACTGTGAGAGGAAAGAATGAATGAAATGATAATTAAAAATAAGGGTGAATGAAAGAAAGAAAGAAATCCTAAGAAAATGAATAGAAAATGTGAAGACTAAGAAAGAAGAGTAGAAAAGAAAGAAGAAAATGAAGAGGAGAAAAGAAAGAAGTAAAAATGAAGAGGAGAATAGAAAGAAGAAAATGAAGAGGAGAAAAGAAAGAAAATGAAGAGGAGAATAGAAAGAAGAAAATGAAGAGGAGAAAAGAAAGAAGAAAAGAAAGAGGAGAAAAGAAAGAAGAAAATGAAGAGGAGAAAAGAAAGAAGAAAAGAAAGAGGAGAAAAGAAAGAAGAAATGAAGAGGAGAATAGAAAGAAGAAAATGAAGAGGAGAAAAGAAAGAAGAAAAGAAAGAGGAGAAAAGAAAGAAGAAAAGAAAGAGGAGAAAAGAAAGAAGAAAAGAAAGAGGAGAAAAGAAAGAAGAAAATGAAGAGTAGAAAAGAAAGAAGAAAATGAAGAGGAGAAAAGAAAGAAGAAAATGAAGAGGAGAAAAGGAGAAAAGGAAGAGTAGAAAAGAAAGAAGAAAATGAAGAGGAGAAAAGAAATGAAGAAATGAAGAGGAGAAAAGAAAGAAGAAAATGAAGAGGAGAAAAGAAAGAAGAAAATGAAGAGGAGAAAAGAAAGAAGAAAATGAAGAGGAGAAAAGAAAGAAGAAAATGAAGAGGAGAAAAGAAAGAAGAAAATAAAGAGGAGAAAAGAAGAAAATGAAGAGGGGAAAAGAAAGAAGAAAATGAAGAGTAGAAAAGAAAGAAGAAAATGAAGAGTAGAAAAGAAAGAAGAAAATGAAGAGGAGAAAAAGAAGAAAATGAAGAGTAGAAAAGAAAGAAGAAATGAAGAGGAGAAAAGAAAGAAGAAAATGAAGAGTAGAAAAGAAAGAAGAAAATGAAGAGTAGAAAAGAAAGAAGAAATGAAGAGGAGAAAAGAAAGAAGCAAATGAAGGGGAGAAAAGAAAGAAGAAAATAAAGAGGAGAAAAGGAGAAAATGAAGAGTAGAAAAGAAAGAAGAAAATGAAGAGGAGAAAAGAAAGAAGAAATGAAGAGGAGAAAAGAAAGAAGAAAATGAAGAGGAGAAAAGAAAGAAGAAAAAGAAGAGGAGAAAAGGAGAAAATGAAGAGTAGAAAAGAAAGAAGAAAATGAAGAGGAGAAAAGAAAGAAGAAAATGAAGAGGAGAAAAGAAAGAAAAAATGAACAACAACAAAAGAAAGACTGAAGAAAATTAAGAAAAAATAAACCAGATAAAGCATAAAGTACAAACTGAAGGAAAAATTTGAACAAAGTACATACAAAAAAAACAATAGGGAGTATTTACTGAATAAATGAAAAAAGAAAAAAAGAAAAAAATCGAAGTACAAATGAAATAGGGAGAGAATATTGTAAAAAAAGGAAAGCTTATTAAGAAGAAAGAAGGAATGAAAAAAGAAAAAGAAACGTTAAAGAAAAAGATGGAAAAAATAGAAAGATAGGAAAAAGAGAATAAAGGAATTTGAAAGAAAGCGAATCAGAGACAAAGAATGAAAAAAAGAAATAAAAGAAGGAAATAGACAAGAAGGAAAAAGAGTAGAAAGAAAGGAAAAAGGACGTTATGACAAAATCTTAGAGAGAGAAGAAAATAAAATGAATTGGAAAGAAAAAAAAATAAAATTCACTAATGAAAAAAGGAAAAATAAAGAAAAGGGATAGAAAGGAAGAAATAAATTTGAAAGAATAAAAACAGTACAGACATAACAAAAAGAAAGACAGTAGAAGTTTAAAACAATAAAAGAGAAATAATGAAGATAAAGAGGGAAAGAGTAAAGGAGAGAAAGAAAAAGTAAAGGAGAGAAAGAAAGAGAAAAAGAGAGAAGGAAGAGAAAAGGAGAGAAGGAAGAGAAAAAGAAAGAAAGGAAGAGAAAAAGAGAGAAGAAAGAGAAAAAGAAAGAAAGGAAGAGAAAAGAGAGAAAGAAAGAGAAAAAGAGAGAAGGAAGAGAAAAGGAGAGAAGGAAGAGAAAAGGAGAGAAGGAAGAGAAAAAGAGAGAAGGAAAAGAAAAAGAAAGATAAAAAGAGTGAAAGAAAGAGTAAAGGAGAGAAAGAAAAAGAAAAAGAGAGAAAGGAAGAGAAAAAGAGAGAAGGAAGAGAAAAAGAGAGAAAGGAAGAGAAAAGGAGAGAAGGAAGAGAAAAAGAGAGAAGGAAAAGAAAAAGAAAGGAAGATAAAAAGAGTGAAAGAAAGAGTAAAGGAGAGAAAGAAAGAGAAAAAGAGAGAAAGGAAGAGAAAAAGAGAGAAGAAAGAGAAAAAGAGAGAAGAAAGACAAAAAGAGAGAAAGGAAGAGAAAAAGAGAGAAAGGAAAAGAAGAGTAGAATGCCAAAACTTGGAAAAGCAAAAAAAGAGACAAAACGTCTCTGAGAATTGACTTTTCATTCTTTTACCATTTTAACTGTTATTGATTTATAAGTGATTTAAAAAAACAAAACAGAAAAGCTGTCCATCTTGTAGGTGGGCGTCTAGACTTGTCTGTCACCCATCAATGATGCTGTGAGTCAAATGGGCATTCAAAGATTTTACATAATTAATCCATACAGAATTTACTATTGTTCAATACAAACAGAATCTGATGAGTCCAATATTAAACAAACAACCTCCATTTAGGACTTGACTGAAGTGGCCTTTAATTGCAAGAATTTTGTTTTTTTGACATTTTTGTTTCTTTCTTGTATTTTTGCTCTTGTTTACCACTTTTACAGTTTATATAACAGCAGCTTTTTGATGAAGGAAGAGACATTGGAGAGAAAATAATAGGGGGGGAGTCTTATATACCCACCACTTTCCCCCAAAGTTTTTTCTATGTGTTATATATAAATTGAGGTAATTGTCGGGCTAATGTTTTTATTTGCAATGACTGGTTGAAACTTACAAAGCAGCTCTTAGATACCTTGCAAGTAAAATTGTGGTGAGTCTCCTTACGGAGATCAACTAATGCGTTTAAAATGTTGTCTTGTAAAATACCTCTTTTGTCTTTATATAATCTTTTATTTAAATTCCTAAGATTTCTCCAATGCAACAATGACAAATAAAAGAGTAAATTCTTCCAAGTTTTAGCATATTCTTTGTATCAATTAAGTCTTTTATTGTTTTATAGTGGTGAGACATTTTATGTTGAGTTTAGATAAATTCTTTTCAATTGTAGTTGTGATAGAGTTAGTCAGTAGAACAATATATTTCTTTAATTTGTTGTGCTTATCAGGAGTGGCCACTTTTCTATTTTAGAATATTGTATAAGCTTTTTGCTTCATATTGAATATGAAATAGTTAGGAGGGGCTTGAAAGTATTTTCAATGTATTTCTCCTCTTCATGTAAATATTAAGGGATGCAAATTCCGAGTACTCTTAAGTAGAATCCAGTGATTATTTCAGATTTTATTTTGTTGTTATGATGGGTTTAGTTTGGTTTGTTTTATGGCATATCAACACCTCAATGGGTTATTTAATGCCAACAAACTTTTCATTGTTGGCAATATTTTTTTCCAGAAATCTATTTCTGGTAACATTTTTTCCTTCAAAAAATCTATTTCTTATAATTTTTTCCCTTTGCTGGTAATATTTGTTTTGTTTTTTTTTGTATTTTTTTAAATGTATTACTGGTAATTTTTGTTTTTACAAAAATGTATTGCTGGGAATAATTTTTTTACAAAGTATTTCTGGTATTAAAACCTATTTTTACTTTAATAGTTTTTTGACCCAAGTTTGGGAGTTAACTATTTGCCCATAGCTGGGATCCTAACAGGTGCTACCACCCCGGGTCAGGGTGGACCTGGGAACAACAGCAATTAAGAGGTGGTTCCATGCTCCTCAAAACCTCCTGATCAGAGGACTTACTGTTGGATGTAGTTTACTGTCTTACCCAGGACGTGTTATGATGGGAATAGAAATTTGTTACATAGGAACATTACTTTCCCTTCATTGGTTGTAGTTGTCATGGAAATACATAGGAGCATTACTTTTGGGGCAAAAATACATGCCTAACTAATGGTGATAACTATGTAAGATAAATAGTTTTGTAGTTCGAAACTTGTTCTACCCAACAGAGTTACTGAGCTTCCTGTATCTGTTGTAGATTCTGTGGAAATACATAGGAGGTATTACTTTTGGAACATTCCTTGTTTTTACGGATAGAAGTTTAATCCTTTTTCCAGCTCAAAAACAAATCTTTTTATGATCAACTTAACAGAGAAGATACATGGTTGTTTGAAATATAAGCAAAACTTTGTTTACTCTTATTTTTAAATTCGTTGAATTGTTGCTTTAATATCGAAAGTGTTTGTAAAACTTTTGACAATTCATTGCATTCCCATATTAGTTCATTGATTTACAAAACCAGAAAAGTAATTTCCAATATCTTTTTTTCAGGGAAAATGTTTTTCAGGTTAAAAAGCCAAGAAAACTCTTGCAGATTTTTACTTTTGATTTTTCAGATCTTATTTCCGAAAATCTTCAATAACAAAAGAGAATAAACACTGAAAAGGTCTATTTTGG
>OZ038498.1:103103576-103106076 GCA_964036315.1 Acanthosepion esculentum | reverse complement strand
TTTATTTGTCATATAATACGTGTGAAATCGAATGCTAGTCTCAAAAGATCTTGGATGACTAAATGAGTAGGAAACCATCACAAATGATGTGAGGGGGTGAGAATGTGGTTCTCATCAGAATAAGATGTTGCAATCAACATATACATATATATATATGAGATAATCCGAAGGAGCCAGGCAAACCTACATAGGTTTCACCTGAACGGATCGTCAGGACGATGCTGGCTCAAAAAGGAAAATTATGGAACAGAATTTATAGCTAAAACCAAAAATAACCATGACCACGTGACAAAAAAAAAACAAAACAAATGGCGGAGGGGGTAAGTACTTTATTAACAACAAAAAAAAACAAACCTACTCTAATAACCATCTTTTCCTATGTCTACACCTACTAAGAATTTCCGATTTAGGTTCAATAAATTTTTAGGTGCTTTATAGCTAGCAATAGCTTGTTTTTCCTCCGTGCATAGGGAACAAAACTTATCACCTGCCTTATATTTGTAACATTTTTTAATATTTCCCATTTCAAAATGGGGTCCTTATTATCTTTTTCTTTGATATTCCATACATAGGTGGACAGGGTAGCACTGTGTTTATAGGTTTAGCTATAAATTCTGTTCCATAATTTTCCTTTTCAGCCAGCATCACCCGGACGATCCGTTTAGGTGAAACCTAGGTAGGTTTGCCTGGCTCCTTAGGATTATCTTAGGTTTTGCTCTACTTTGTGTATTGAGCACTTTATGTAGTTGTCTTTTTACTCATTTTGGAGGTTTTTTTTCCTTTGAACTCAGAGCTTGAACACTGGACAATTGGTTTTGCCTTGATTTAATATTCTTGGTTCTTTCTTTTTTTATTCCTCATTTTTTCTCATATATATATATATATATATATATATATATATGTGTGTGTGTGATACAGCGAAACAGTACTGTCTGTGAATGACATAATTTAGCTCTTGAAAATACATTTCAATTGAGCACTGTTGAGTGATAAGCTAATTCTATAAACAACAGCCACCTGCACTAATGCAAAGCTCTTCAGTAAAATGAATGGAGCACTTTGGCTGATTGGCATTTGTTTACATTTGTAAAAACAAAACGCTAGATTTAGTTGTGTAACTCTACCGAGTGAAGATAGCTCTGGCTGACACCAAATTAGTTGTGTTTCAATCCTGGCTTGAGGCATTCGGAAGTCTAGTCGCACTGAGGAGCTGTGATACAGCGAAACAGTACTGTCTGTGAATGACGTATATATATATATATATATATATATATATATGGTGGTACTCGTTTGGAAAAACCTTGGATAGCTCAACTTGCAGTAGAACAAATTGGTACCTGAGAAAAAATGAGGAATAAAAAATATATATATATGTACAGAGAGAGAGGGGTTAAAAATAGCAGACTTTTTATATGAATTAAATTTAATGATCGACTTTACAAATTACAAATAATCCTTCTTAGAGAACAAAGAAATCCCATCACAAATTGTCCAAAGTTGATTGATGAGATTTGTAGAACTAGTGGGTGTTATGATGTTGGCAAAGCAACGTGTGACGAGTGTTATTATTTTATTTGCCTATGTCACAGCACTCACTAGTTCTACAAAACTCATCAATTGTCTCTACTCACACTGATGATGACTTAAGAAAGTCGAAAGCTTTGACCATATTTCTTGTACTTTTCTTTCAATTTACAATTTCCTTCTTTTTAGAAAAGTTGATCATTAAAATTAATCAACACAAAATGTCTATAAGATTTATATATATATATATATATATATATATATATATATATATATATATATATATAATATCTGGATAAAATAATTGAAAAAAAATTGGGTGTTTTTTTTATGAAAGTATTTATTTCTGTGTTTTTGTATATATTTAATATTTCAGACCACCTCGGTCCTTCCTCAGAAATCAAATGAGATACTGTGTTTGTGTGTTTGTTTACAGCGTTTGTCGCGGGGCGTGGACGTCACGTGATGTGGAATGCGACAGTGTTTGAATTTTTGGCGGAAGACACAGTCGCATTCCACATCACGTGACGTCCATGCCTCACGACAAACGCTGTAAACAAACACACAAACAGAGTATCTCATTTGATTTCTGAGGAAGGACCGAGGTGGTCTGAAATATTAAATATATACAAAAACACAGAAATAAATACTTTCATAAAAAAAACACCCAATTTTTTTTCAGTTATTTTATCCATATATCATATACATATCAAGAAAGTATATGAGGCCTCTCATCATGCTATATATATATATATATATATATATATATAAAATAAAACACATTAGATTGATAAATGTTTCCTAATTGTTCATTATCCTATCATTCAGTCAGATTGCAATCTGCATTTGATCTATATATATATATATATATATATATATATATATGGTGTATTTTGGCAGTAATAATAATGTTTGGCTGAATAACATTTATTAAATTTATTTGCATATATATATATGTGTGTGAATAAAGACAAAA
>OZ038498.1:102938576-103098576 GCA_964036315.1 Acanthosepion esculentum | reverse complement strand
ATATATATATATATATTAGTCAAATGAATGGCAACATCAAAAAAATGCTGTGTAACACATTTCATCCTCTTGAAGGACTTCATTGGCCTAAATTAATGTTTTTGTTGAAATGTGTAGTAAAGGAAAGGTAGATAGAAAAATGTGAACATCATTTATAATCATGCACCAATAATAAAAGATGAAGATGTTGGAAGGCTGAAATTTTATTTTACTTTCTTTTTTTTTTTAAACGTGTCTAGAAAACTTAATTCAGTTTTTCTTTTGTTTAATTTTTATCACTTTTATTGTTAAGAATCCCACATTGTGATAATACAAGATCTGCCAAGAAAGGTGAAATGTTCTAAGAACTATTGATGATCTATCAATCAAAGCACTTTCTATACACTTTTGCTTTAGTAAATTGCTTTCTCTTTTAATTAAAGCTGCATATTTTAAATTTAAATTATGGTCAGATGAGCAACTAATACATTGAGTGTCTGCTTTTCTAAAGATTTCTTTTGTGTTTATATAATCTTTTTGAATCAGTTGAACGTCCAAAACAACAAGGGTGGGATAATGTTCAAATCCAGTCTCACAAATCCAAAAGGCAGGAAAGACAAGTAGAATACAAATCAGAAATCACATGTCTAAGAAGCAAAATAAAATAGGGGTCAACAAATCCAATTCACGGGTTCTAACGCAAAGAACTCACTCTAACACACAAACCAAAAATACCCCTTTCTTGTCAAGAAAAGCAACGGCTTTTATTGGGGAGGTAAATTTTGTAATTTGTGATTCTCATGGAGGATAAATAAATTACCATACATGAGGTAGTAATTATCTAGGATTTATTATTTTTCATTTTTCTCTTTTCTTTTTCAAGCAAACTGTGTACAGGACACAAACTCTTTTTTGAAGTAGGTCATTTTCCCCATTCACCACAAATTTATTCCAATTCCTGGAGGTTTCTCCTATGTATTCTTTGCTGCAATCATTACAGGTGAAAGAGTAAATTCCTCCTTCAAGTTTTAGCTTATTATTTTATTTTGTATTAAGTCTTTTATTGTTTTAGAAGTAGTTATTAACACATTTTTTGTCAAGCTTAAACAAATTCTTTTCAATTGGAGTTGTGATAGATTTGTTACATTTGCTCATATGGTTGATTCTTTTATTTTAAAATATTGATAAGCCTTCTGGGAGGCTTTTGTATTAAATATAAAATAATTATAGTATTGAAGGTGTTAGTATTTTCAAAGTATTTTTCCTCTTCATGTAAATATTGAGTACTCTTAAATAGAATCAAATAATTATTCCAGATTTTATTTCATTGTTATGGTGAGAATAGAAATTTATGAGGTCATTTTAATTAGTTGCTTTGTGATGAACACTTAATTCTTGGTTATTGACATCATGATGTAAAATGATATCAAAGAAAAGCAAAGAATTTTTTTGTTTCTTTCATAAGGGAATTTTATTGTATATTCAACTTTGTTTAGTTTATCTACAAGGTTGGGTAAAGGGGTCTTGCAGAGATATACAGGGTGTATCAGAGATATTTTCTCAAACTTTGGGGGTGGGTTCTTGATACCAAAACAAGGTAAAATGTCCATACAAACTTATATCCAAAAGACCATTATTGTACCTCAACACTGCAACTGATAAGAAATGTCCAAAATGTCCTCTGTTTGCTTCTCCACATGCAGGCACCCATCGGATCTGTTATAATCCAGAATGATGATGATATTTTATCATTCTAGGGGTAACCTTACCATCAGTGATGATAGAATGTAAGGATTTTTCATCATCACTGAACTAAAGATAAAAAATTTCATCATCCTCAAAACAATTTTGCCACCAATGATGAAAGATGAGAAAATATTTCATCATTCTAAAATCTCTATCTATAAAAGGCAGGATGTGTGTGTGTGTGTGTAACGAATGCACGGCCGCAATTTTCGACGGATTTGCACCAAAATTTAAATGCACATGCTCCAAGTTAGTATAAAGGCCAAGACCAACTTTGCATTTCCCAACTCTCATCGATAGTGGAAATAATCGATTTTTTCATTCTTCTACAGCAGTTTTCATGTATTTTGTGGCCATTTTCTACTGGCCAGAGTGAGAGCCTATAGATAACTGACACGAATGTTAACTAACATGCTAGCATGCAAAAAAAATCAATAGCTGCATTCGTCACAAGTGGGAAAAATTTAAATCTGCATGGCACTTTACTCCAATTGGCTCATTTGCTTGCTTAAACTCAACGTTGATTCTGATTCCACAGAATTGGGTTGGGTGTGAAAAAGTAATTGTTGTTAACATACTTTTTTCACTCAGTTTTTTCAGTTACGAGTCCTTTTTTAAAGCTGATCGTTTTGTGTTCATTTTGTTTAGTTCTTTTTTTGTAACAGATTTAATGTTTAGTATAGAGCTTAGAAAAAATTCACAGTGTGAGATAGGCAAGAAGTAAGGCATGTAGCAACATCAGCACGGCAAAGGGAACAAAGGCAAGGAAGGGCAAAAATATTTTAAGTCAAGTGATAGCGATTGCTGTATGAGTCGTACGATTTTTAAATCAAGCACGGGCAATGCCGGGCCATGCTGCTAGTCTGATTATAAAAATGATCCTTCACCACAATCGATGGCAGTCAGTAGAGTAGACCAGAGTAGCAGTAGTAAAAAGGAACACAACAGAATCTCAAATATTATCCTCACTAACAAAATTCTCAGAACCATAAAAAAGTAAGCAGAAGCTTTTAACGAAACCAAAGAGATAGTAACACAATAGTAACATTATTAAAATATACCATACCAATATCTGTAATTTACATCACAAAACAGTATAAAAACATGTTCTGGTTATTAACGTCAATATGTGTCTCAAGTTGTATTGTTTATGTTATTGTTGTACATTTTTATTCATTTCATTTCCAGTATAAAAAAAAGAAAAAGGGATTTCTCTATCAACTACAACTACAAATACATATAACAACCGGGTAATTACTTTTACTGCCTCAACCTCACCCCGTTACAGATCATTGGCTGGCGGACCCTTTCAAATATTCCCACACAGTGTCAAATGGTTTGACAGGCCCCCATGACATGTTGACAAAGCATCTCTGCATTATTGTCTCCTACATGAACCTATTATTTTAGGTTGTCCCATGAATAAAAATCAAATTGCTTGCTTTATAGCATATCAACCTCAGTGGGTCATTTAATGCCAACAAAATTTTTTAAATAGATTCATAGCAATAGTTTGGTAAAAATGGTGTGTATATATACATATATATATTTGAACGATTTTTGAGTACAGTCACATGTATTGCAGGAAATTGTTCTTTTTCAAAAATGTATTGCTGATGTTATTTTTTTCCAAAAATATATTGCTGGTAATAGTTTTTTCCTTCAAAAATTTATTTCTGGCAATAATTTTTTACAAAGTATTTCTGGTATTAAAACCTATTTTTACACTTTTATAATGCTTTTTACCTCAGTATTGGGGTTAACTATTTGCCCATAGCTAGGACCCTAACAGGTACTACCACCCCGGGTCAGGGTGGACCTGGGAACATCAGCAATTAAGAGGTGGTTCCACACTCCTCAAAAACTTATCAGAGGCCTTGCTTTTGGATTTAGTTTATCGTCTTACACTGGATGCGGATGTAGTTGATTGTCATACCCAGGACGGCTTTTCACGGTAGATGTCAGCAATACATTGTGAACAATCTGACTAAAATGTCCTGGAGCCCCATCATGCATAAAACATTTGCATTTTTGTATTAGCAGGGGTACATCCTCTAGCAGGTCTTGAAGTGTGTTCGAAATAAAGTCCCTGTAGAGAGCTATTGTAAGACGTGCTGGGAGAACATATCGACCTACCAGACAGTCACCTACAATTCCAGCTCACACATTAATTGTAAACTGATGCTCGTCTCTAGAGTGTATTGTACCATGGGGATTCCGATCTGCTCACAAATGTTGGTTGTGTAAATTTGTTATTCCATCTCTTCCAAATGTCGTCTCATCCATGATCAAGACTAAAAGGCAAACAATGGATCAGCTTTTTGTGCAATAAACATTCGGCAAATGTTCTCCCATGGTGAGTGATCAGAAGGCGAATGACCCTGCATACATTGCAAATGATACAGATGCAGGAACTGTTCTTGAACTACCCCCGATGTGGTACTATGAGATGTACAACATGCTTGGATCATCTCCAACACCCAGTAGAAAATGTTCTTTGAGGTCAGGCGTATGAGCAGATCTCTTCCTCAATCTATAATTTGTGGTACCATGGATTCTGTCTCTGCAAATGCGATGGTAAACGGTCTGGAAACGCAATCTGATACAGCCATGTAGCCTCGCGTTCATTACCATTCGCATATCCATAAGTAAAAATCATATCTGCCTGTTCACAGTATGAATATCCTGACATTGTTAAATGGGACACTTCTCAGTACACTCACTATGAGACATGGTAAATGTTAAAGACAGACTAGCCATGAATGACAAAGCAGCACAGTGCCATTTACCATAAACTTTTTAAAACTTAACTCAAAAATGAAGAATTTGCAGACATATGCTTATATTAATTTTTGTCATTGTTTTGGTGTGAGGAACCCACCCCCAAAGTTTGTAAAAGTATTTCTGATATATTGATAACACTATTAATACAGGGTATATCAGAAATATGTTGATTGTTTAGCTAAAATATTACAGGTGGTAGAGTAAATTCATCTTTCAAGTTTTAGCTGCTTATTGTTTTGTATTAAGTCTTTTATTGCTTTGGAAGTGGTTGTAAAAAAATTTATGTTAAACTTAGATGAATTCTTTTCAGTTGTATTTATGATAGAGTAGGTGGGCAGAATAATATATTTTGATTCATTGAATTTATCAGAATAGACCACTCTTCAATTTTTGAAATATTTTATGAACCTTTTGTTTTATGTTGAATATGAAATAATTAGAGTATTGGAGGAGCTTAAATCTATTTTCAATGTATTTCTCTTCTCCATATAAATACTGAAGGCTACATAGTGTGCTCTTGAATAGAATCTAATAATTATTCCTGATTTTATTTTGTTGCTATAGTGAGAACAGAAATTTATGAGATCATTTTTATTAGTTGATTTGCAATGGATACTTACTTTTAGGCTATTGTCATTATTGTGTAACATTATATCTACAAAAGAAACCCAAGAAGGTGCAACAAGTCACTCTCCTGGAGGTTAGCATCAACCATGCTGACTGAAGGCAGAGAGGGCTCTATTTTTAAGTATTTTAAAAGCCTTTTATTTTATGTTGAATATAAAATAATTAGACTATTGGAGGAGCCTAAAAATATTTTCAAAGTATTTTTCTTCTTCATGCAAATATAAATATTAAGGACTAGAAATTCTGAGTGCTCTGAAACAGAATCCAATGATTATTCTACATTTTATTTTGTTGTTATGGTGAGAATAGAAATTTATGAGGTGATTTTTATTAGTTGATTTGTGATGGACACTTAGTTTTAGGTCATTATTGTCTATGGCTATAGAGGGAAACCATTCAACACATGTTGCCCATCTTTTTCTCCATGATGCTGGTTGGAACTAAATCCACCATTCTTTTGCAATGAGTTCTTCACACTTACTGCCCAAGTAAGTGCTACTCTGAGTTCACAATTGACATTTGATAAAGTTTTATAGGTTGCCTCCGGCTAATATGTAGTTTGGCCATTCCACAATGGCATTACCGATATTTGATATTTAATTTCTCATTTGTCCTTCTGTATTTGCTATTGGAGAATTCTGCCCTGTTGTCACCTAAGAACTTTCTAGGTGCACCAAAATATGCTATCCATATAAGGTATTGTGATAGTCCCAAAGTAAAAATGGCACTGACACAAATAAGAAGAATACTTTCTCAACATGTAATAAAGATATTTATTTACACCTAAACATGAATACAATGGTTAACATAAAAATAATGTCCTTTCCTATATACAGAGGATATGTCAGGTGGACTTACCCATCTGTCGGAGTGAAGCAGGACTAGATAGCTTGTACCTTTAAAACCCTTGGCAACTAGTACCATGGACATACCCATCTGGTGAGTCAAATAGGGCTAGGTATTTTGTATCCTTAAAACCCTTGGCAACTGGTACCATTGGTGGCAGAGAGAATTTCTTCTGTGTTACTTTGGAGTATGTCTCCTCTCTCAGCCTTTTCTGAACCCACATGGTTTTATTAACCAATGAGACACCGCCTAACATCATGTGACCGATCTCTATATATAGGAGCCTAACAAATTTTACAAACCCAACAAAGGTAAATGTCTTCGACAATTACATCTCGATGTTTAGAGGAAAATAAGCTGCAGAATATTTTGCAACTGAATCAATCCTTATTCAGAATGCAGGATTCCTTATGTACGTGATCCTTCAAGTTTATAAATACTACTCAGTTAAATTTATCTGCTAAAGGCAGACCCCACAACAGGATATAACAGTGAACATTTATATTTCTTGCACACATCACAAGAATCATTATTTACACTATTTTTATTCAGTTTATTATTCTCATGTTTGTTGTTTGTTTATATCTCTGAGATGAGGTATCATGATTATTTACATTATTCAGACAGCTATCCTCATCTTCATTGCCATATTCCCAATGTTTCAGTCATTGTACACTCTGACCTTCCTTCCTTAGTTGATTGAAATTTTGAACCAAACCCTTTATTTCGTCAGCCGGGGTAGATTGTTCTAGTTCCACATGCCATACCTCTTCTGGATGTTTCAGTTATTTCCCTTTAACTCAACTCTCCAAGTTTTTGGTTCACCACTGCTGTGGCCTGGTACTGAATTCACAACTCTTTGGGTCTAGTCACTGGATCTAACCAACATCTTTATCTACTGGGCCATATGTCCTTGAGGACACATTCACCTGAAGAAGGCTGGGGTGTACAATGACCAAAACATTGTGAATATGGCAATGAAGATGCGGATAATACACTGAATAATGTAAATAATCTTAATTGTTTGTCTATATTTCTGAGATGAGGTATTATGTACAGTATTTACATTAGTCGGACTATTGTCCTCATCTTTGTCGCCATATTTGTCAGAACGTTTCGGTCATTGTACGCTCCGGCCTTCTTCAGGTGGTTGGAATTTCGAATTGAAGGGAGATCACCATCCCCTGTGGGATCAGGTTGAGATCATAGACAGGGAACACCATTGGAAAATTCGTAAACTTAAGGAATCAGCACATATGCTAGGCCACAAAAATCTCCTGAGTTGACCAAGCATAGAAATAAATACAATATGGGAACCAGTAATAAGGAGTGTCAGAGAACAGCAATGATAACAAAAAAGTTGCAATATGAGATCTGGTAAAAACATGCAATGATAACAGCAAAATTGCAATATGAGTACTGGTAAAAAAATGGTTGCTGAAAAATTAGGTTTATAATACTCAGAAATTCATACCCAGATGTCCTCAAGGACACATGGCACAGTGGATAAAGGTGTTGGTTAGATCCAGTGACAGACCCAAAGAGTGTGAGTTCAATACCCGGTTCAGGCAGTGGAGAACTTTCAGAGGGAAAATTACCAGGAGATAACTGATAACTGACATCCATCAAACATGGCTCATGGAACTAGAACAGTCTACCCCAGTGATCGAAATAAAGGGTTCAGTTCGAAATTCCAACCACCTGAAGAAGGCCGGAGCATACAACGGCCGAAACGTTGTGACAAATATGGCGACAAAGATGAAGACAATAGTCCGACTAATGTAAATACTGTATCTTAATTGTTGTTATCATGACATTTTGCCACTGTCTGCCACCCATGGGAAATAGCCTAGTGGATTAAATCATTCATTCATGAATTTGGTGACATAGTAATTGTCAGTTCAATCCCTGAGCCTAGTAGTGTGCACTCAGTAGAAACAGTGAAATAATAACTGAATAGTACTGAATAAGAATGAGACGATATCCTTAGATATGGATAGCGGAATAAGAACAGTCTACCCCCACAGATTAAATAAAGGGTTCAGTTAGAATTCTCTGTTGATTACCCAGATCGACATACAACTGATGAAGGTCAGCGGGTACAATGGCTGAAACACTGTGATAGCAACAACAAAGATGAAAACAATAGATTGAACACAAATAGTGTAAATAATGATAATTCCTCATCCCAGAAATTAAGGCAAAAATTTATCCCACAATTACTGCAGAGTATGTGAGTCCAAGTAAAAATGAGTCACACACCATTACAAAACATACTTTATATATTAAAGTATTATTTTTACATATCACTAGAAATAAATTTCTAATGATCTGGAGGGGACTTTTGTTGTGTCCATGAAAAAATAAATAAATAAAAGTTAATTATAGTGTCAAAAATAATTATAATGAAATAATTATAACAATTTTAATTATCATTAATTCACTTATTCTAAACCAATGAGAATCAATGCCACTTTTCTGCTCTACACACAAAAATATGTGACATTCTCATTATCAGACAAGCAGTTCACACAGACAGGTCATTAACACTGAAAAATTGCATCTCTTTTTCCATTTTCAGCTCATAATAGTAACATTTATCTCTTAGCACTTAACAAAAATTTGAGGTAAGAAAACCCCAGACACTTCTTGTATTTTCCAACTAAATTATCTAAACACTCAGTACATGCATTTATAAAAAACATACAAGAAAGATTGTATACACTTTACTTATTCTTTATGTTATCATTCTGTCAGATTCCAATCCATATTTGATCTACATTTGACCCCAAACTCACAATTTTTTACTCAGTATTACTCTCTCTCTCTCTCTCTTCTTCAACACCACACAATGACCAGATTATAAATAATACTTGTTTTGTTGTTTAAACATCTTCCTGTTTTGCATTTTCTACAAGTATTTTTGTCAATTTAAATGTTACTGGGTTTATGATTATTTACTTCTTACAAAGCATACCTCTCATTTTTATCAGGCACATTTATTGCCATCAACAAAAAAAAATGTTCACATCTTCCCTGACAAGTGAAAATTATTATCTTTTAAAAAACAAAATTTATAATATAAATATTTAAATTTCACCAAAATAGCTGTTATATTCATATCTGATGGCTGACATGGGTTGTAAAAATCTTTAAAGGCCAAATATGCATGTGCGTATTAGTTTTTCAGAAACAGAATGTCTAGTTTCTTAGTAATATTCAAAATAATACCATTTGTGTGTGAAATATATTTCAGTGTTAAATCTGTAACACAATCTCTAACATGTCCACCAAGGTAAGATAAACATCAGGGCCTTGTTTCTTTTTCTCAAGATTTGTAAACAACAGCCATATCTTTAAAATTCTTTTTCTATTCAATGTGATGTTCTTCAGGAGTGTTTATAAAGTTGATACATTTTTTTTTGTTTGCTTGGGACACAACAACAAAATATGTCAGAATACAAAACAAATTCTCTTGTCACACTTTTTGGAAACTACACACTGCTGCCAAATTGGACATCCATTCAACATGTGTTGATCATCTTTTTCTCCAAGGTCCAACTTCTTCCAAGGGCAGGTAATTCTTCCTTTTCTCTAAGATGGAATCACCAAACTATCAACAGTTATCAGTGCAGTTTAACACACTGCATTATTCACGTTACTTCCCTTTCCACTGCATTCTTTTTCAAGGTCTCTCAATTCCAGTATCCTTATTGTTAATTTCACTCAAAGTTGTTTTCTCTTGCCATAGCAGGATATGACAACACAACTATGAAATTCAAACAATTTCAAATTCTGCAATCAGAGTCACCATCAATGGCAGGATAAACTTATATATCCTATATATATATATATATATATATATATATATATATATATATATATATATATGTATGTATGTATATATGGACTGTATATACTGGCGTATCATGCAAACCCTGAATTTTCACTTATAAAAAATGATTTTATCATGTATCTTGTGTATCATGCGAGTAGCTGTTTTGAGAGCCCTAATTACAATAGACTAATGTCATTTTCTCTATCTCTTTATCCCATCTTCTAATTAAATAAGTTAAAAAGTAAAAGTGAATGATAAAAGTATTGTTAGTAATGCTATACTCATTTCATAAACGCGGACAGCCATAAACAACCAAATGAGAAACAGCTAAACAAACATCTTATAAATGTAACTGTACTTTTTAACTACAGTAAATGAATATATAGTTTGGTCAATGGCATAGTCAGAGCCAGCTGTAAATATACTAAGTTTCTAACTTGTGTATGATGCAACCCCTTAAAATTAGCTTCAAAAGTCACGATACATGAGTATATATGGTATGTGTGTGTGTGTGTGTGTGTATATATATATATATATATATATATATATATATATATATATAATTTTAATTTATTGCTTAACATCATTTTTAATGGCTACACATATTTGAGTAGATGCTCCATTTTAATCTATTTATTAAACAGTATATTTATTTACGGTTTAATAAATAAATAAAAACAAACCATCTACTCAAGTATCTATTTATTTAGGGCTGTGTGTTGTGGTGTTATGGACATCAGCTCAGAATGAGAACTGTGAGCCAAGTTCAAATTCCAGTCGACATCTAAATACCCCCCCCCCCCCGCTGGAAGTGGAACCAACAAGGTCACTGAAAAAGAATCATAAAATAAAATTTAAAAAAAATAATTCTATCAGATGTATTAACTATTTTCCAGGGCCCATTATTTAAAAAAACAAAAAAAACTTGTGTGGGTAGGTTCTACTGTATATTTCTTCTCTTAAAGACAAAGTACAGGAAGTTGTGGAGAACCATAATTGTCTACATCCTATATGGGCACTGCACATAAAACAAGAAGAAATGGGTAGTGACCTTCTTAACAGACCATAGTTAATAGTTAAACTAACATAAATTCATTTATCAAAGAATTAACAACATCAATCAATAAAAGTTCTGAAGATTTTGTATACAGTGTAACCCGGATATAAGAGAAACCCGGATATAAGAGAGATTTTCTCTGGTCCCAAATTAGAGCCTGTGTTAATAAAACAAAATAGACCAAACCCGGATATAAGAGACTTCTTCTCCGGTCCCGCCAACTCTCTTATATCCGGGTTGCACTGTATAAATTTTAAGAAGATATGAGAATTATTTTTTTATTCAGTCAAGCTATCTCGGACATTCATGAATCTATCAAACCATCACTCACAGTCCTGCATCAAGGTTGGATGGTCATTAGATTGGCATTCTGTGTTACAACACAGCTAGTCAAAGTAGTTGCTTCCTCAGTGACCAACCTGTCTTACGCCATGGCTAGGTGTCCAGAGCAGTAGATCACTTGCGAGTTCTTGTTTTGCTCACCAGCAGTGTCCTGCAAAAGCATATTCTGCATTCAATTAAGATTGTAGAAATATCAGGGATGGGTCCATCCAGCTGTGCTTTAGTTGGATGTTGTCCCCAAGAGATGTTAAGTATAGCTATCAGCATCCGAGTGTAGGTTCCATCAAGCTTACGCTCTAGGGTTTTAGTTAATATCCAAGCAGTGACACCAGACATTAACACCACCTCTAGAGTGGCTTGAAAGAATCTTTGTGTGAGGTTGTCTGATAGATCAGATTTCAAGATGACATCCATTTTATTCAAAGCAGCCCAGGCTTTAGCTATGCAAATTGTCACATCCTTTTCAGTAGAATTTATCTTGCTTCATAGCTAATATAAAACTATAATAGTAGGTCAGTGAATGACAAAATGAAGAGAACTCATACGTTATGCATTATATTCATTGGAAGGACTTCTTCAAACCAATAACAATTTTATCTATTTTGATCATTTTACTCCAAGCAATACAATAAGTTCATGAAGATGCAAGGGGTTACTGGGAATGAAAGAGAATGAGAAGACTTTAGTGAGGAGAAATGACAATAAAAGAACAGGTTTCAGGAAGACAGAAGATGGCGATAATGCCACTAAGACTCAAGGGGTTACTGGGAGTGAAAGAGAATGAGAAGACTTTAGTGAGGAGAAAGGACAATAAAAGAACAGGTTTCAGGAAGACAGAAGATGGCGATAATGCCACTAAGACTCAAGGGGTTACTGGGAGTGAAAGAGAATGAGAAGACTTTAGTGAGGAGAAAGGACAATAAAAGAACAGGTTTCAGGAAGACAGAAGATGGCGATAATGCCACTAAGACTCAAGGGGTTACTGGGAGTGAAAGAGAATGAGAAGACTTTAGTGAGGAGAAATGACAATAAAAGAACAGGTTTCAGGAAGACAGAAGATGGCGATAATGCCACTAAGACTCAAGGGGTTACTGGGAGTGAAAGAGAATGAGAAGACCTTAGTGAGGAGAAAGGACAATAAAAGAACAGGTTTCAGGAAGACAGAAGATGGCGATAATGCCACTAAGACTCAAGGGGTTACTGGGAGTGAAAGAGAATGAGAAGACTTTAGTGAGGAGAAAGGACAATAAAAGAACAGGTTTCAGGAAGACAGAAGATGGCGATAATGCCACTAAGACTCAAGGGGTTACTGGGAGTGAAAGAGAATGAGAAGACTTTAGTGAGGAGAAATGACAATAAAAGAACAGGTTTCAGGAAGACAGAAGATGGCGATAATGCCACTAAGACTCAAGGGGTTACTGGGAGTGAAAGAGAATGAGAAGACTTTAGTGAGGAGAAAGGACAATAAAAGAACAGGTTTCAGGAAGACAGAAGATGGCGATAATGCCACTAAGACTCAAGGGGTTACTGGGAGTGAAAGAGAATGAGAAGACTTTAGTGAGGAGAAATGACAATAAAAGAACAGGTTTCAGGAAGACAGAAGATGGCGATAATGCCACTAAGACTCAAGGGGTTACTGGGAGTGAAAGAGAATGAGAAGACTTTAGTGAGGAGAAAGGACAATAAAAGAACAGGTTTCAGGAAGACAGAAGATGGCGATAATGCCACTAAGACTCAAGGGGTTACTGGGAGTGAAAGAGAATGAGAAGACTTTCGTGAGAAGAAAGGACAAAAAAAGAAGAGGTTTCAGGAAGACAGAAGATGGTGATAATGCCACTAAGACGCAAGGGGTTACTGGGAGTGAAAGAGAATGAGAAGACTTTAGTGAGGAGAAAGGACAATAAAAGAACAGGTTTCAGAAAGACAGAAGATGGCGATAATGTCACTAAGGTGCAAGGGGTTACTGGGAGTGAAAGAGAATGAGAAGATTTTAGTGAGGAGAAAGGACAATAAAAGAACAGGTTTCAGGAAGACAGAAGATGGCGATAATGCCACAAAGATGCAAGGGGTTACTGGGAGTGAAAGAGAATGAGAAGACTTTAGTGAGGAGAAAGGACAATAAAAGAACAGGTTTCAGGAAGACAGAAGATGGCGATAATGTCACTAAGACTCAAGCGGTTACTGGGAGTGAAAGAGAATGAGAAGACTTTAGTGAGGAGAAAGGACAATAAAAGAACAGGTTTCAGGAAGACAGAAGATGGCGATAATGCCACTAAGACTCAAGGGGTTACTGGGAGTGAAAGAGAATGAGAAGACTTTAGTGAGGAGAAAGGACAATAAAAGAAGAGGTTTCAGGAAGACAGAAGATGGCGATAATGCCACTAAGACGCAAGGGGTTACTGGGAGTGAAAGAGAATGAGAAGACTTTAGTGAGGAGAAAGGACAATAAAAGAACAGGTTTCAGAAAGACAGAAGATGGCGATAATGTCACTAAGACGCAAGGGGTTACTGAGAGTGAAAGAGAATGAGAAGACTTTCGTGAGAAGAAAGGACAAAAAAAGAAGAGGTTTCAGGAAGACAGAAGATGGCGATAATGCCACTAAGACACAAGGGGTTACTGAGAGTGAAAGAAAACATCAGTTAGAAGAACAGGTTTCAAAAAGACAGAAGATGGTGATTGACATTGCATTTCAATTTTTGAAGGTTGTAGGGAAGCAAGAAATTAGAAGGTAATTCCTCAGGTGAGAAGTGCAAGTAAAGAAACTATTAGAATACTACATGTGGTTGCATCTAGGTAGTTCATTAGTAAAATGGTGCAAACTAATTTTCAATCTAGTAGATTTAAATGCTTGCAGTCAAGGCACCAAGGAGGAAAGCTCATCAGTCGAATTGCAATGAAGATATTTGTAAAAAAGACAGAGGGAATCTATGTTACATCATTTGGAAAGTGACTTAAGTCGTGATGCCAGGTCAAGATTAGTTTCGTTGCAGATCCTTCTTTGAATTTTGTCAAGTATTTCAAGTTATATAGTAGGAGTACCAGACCAGACATGGCAGTAATAATGCCTGGATGACAAATGGTAGATTTATAGATGGACCAGATGGATTCTGACAGCAAAAATTATCTAGCACAACACAGGGAGCCAACTTTTCTAGCAGCAAACCTATCAAGTGATTCAATATTGGAATTCTGTGAAGAGATCTTCATTAGGCCTTTATCACAATAGGTAGGCAGGAGTCGATGCGATAGGCAACAATAAACTACAGAAGAACTCAAAATTGATCACTGCATTTAAGTATTGAAATTATATTTAAACTAACCTTTGAAAAGTTCAATGATAATTCTTCAGCCACCACTTAACTTAAAGACAATTTGATGTGTGTAGGTCCTTATTTTCCGTATAAACAATTTTTATTTCATAAGGGACTTTCACTGAATTTCACAATTAATTTTCATTATTCCCAAATTTATTTCCAAGTTATAAAACTTAAAATTTATAAAAAATCTTTTTTCTTAAATTTGTTTTTTAAGAACTGTTCAATCAACAAATGCCAAATGTTTTCTGTATGGGAACAGCTAATTTCACTATTAACATTCCCATCTGTCAAGTCAAGGTTTACTCACACCTACACTTATAGATTTGTTTCCAGTCAATGTTTTCTTTTGAATAAGCCTTTACAGTTTCCTCAATTCTTCATTTTTAAATAACAACTTGTGATCATTTTAGAGATCCATATCGTTCATTTATTTAGCTAGCACCTTTTCCATCGCCGTTGTGGTCACCACTCCCCTCACAATTGTTGTTCATGGTGAAATTCAAAGCAAAATAGTGCAATGGCCTACCAGTTCCTTTTGCACCAGGGATGTTGGGGTTACCCCATCTCTCCCCTCAGAAGTTAAAGAGGCATGACCTACAAGGCAGCAGGTAGTTTGAATTCAGCATTTTCCTTTTCCTAGACTGGTGATGGTATATGGAGACTGTGTGCTGCCCAGACTACATGCCCCACCCACCTCTCAGCTGTACCAACAAGGTCCAAATGAATAGAGGGCATTACATTTTGGGACAGATTGATTGCAGGAGTGGTCAGAAAGTTTGTTTTTTTTACAGGAAAGGTCTTCCTTTACCAGGCCTGGGGGCCACTCAAGGTAGTGGATTATGTTAGGTGGCAATTTGTACAGATAAGAGTGGAAGATAACGGTTAATCCTAGCCTTAAACAGGTTAAGATTGTAGTGATCAGGGAAACATCCTCTTGGGAATCAGTTCCACAGTGCAGTAGTTCACAAGAAGAAGCTGAGAATGTGGGTGGTTTGATACAATGTCAGTGGTATGGTGGGTCCTTGCCGTGTTGCCAGTGTTGACAGCCAACCGCCTATAGGGCTCAACTCCAGGTTTTCTGTCTGGATTTAGGTTTTCCTTCCCCTAGATGGACTGCCTTCCTGGGCTGGTGAGTTCCATCTACCCGAAGCAGCTGGTTTACGAGGCACCACTTGTCTGCCTTCGCCCATATCACCAAAACTGAATTTTGGGAACCAACAACATAGTCTGTTCTGACATCGATTCCAGTAGTCAAGAGTTGTTAACATTTTGGATGACTTTTGAAGCACAATAGCTAAGCTTGAACTCATGGGACATTACATAAAAATCCTCTTTTGTTTTGATAACGTATAAAAAAGCCTAAATTAAAAAATAAGCAAACATTTCAAAGAACAACAAAAGGACAAGTGGCCAAGCTTTAAAATGATATATAGATGCATAAAAGAAAAGATGTGATGTGGAAACAAACAACTGCACGAATGCAACACCAAAATGGTTCATTATCTTTCCAAATCTAAAAGTAATGCCTTATAAAAAAAATATTAAAAAAAGGCAAACACAATTTTCATTTTTCATTTATCAAATATTAAAAACAAATGATGACAAAAAAAGAATATTTTTAGGATAGAAAATACAGAATAAAATCGATAGCAATATATTTCTGGAAAGAGACAACAATATTATTTGGTAGGCATCTAATTTACTTTCTGCTGCCATTTTAAAGATCACATCCAACTGGGAATCATGCTGAGACGTGTCTGGCTGTACAAAAGCGCACAGTGATTGCAACATTGATTCCTCTTATTTATGTTACAATTGTCTCAGGTTAAATTGGCTTGACAGTTTGGCTTTTATTCTGATCTTTTATATTTTCAAAGGAAATTCAGTGGCAAAGGTTTCATCATCCATTATTTGATTCCTGGAATTGACATGATATGAAAAAATGGCAAATTCACAAGAAATTTTCAAAAATTTGAAATCATGATTGGTTTGTTTAAAATCATTCTGAAATATTGCTTGTGACTGGTGGGACTGAAAACCTCTCAAACAAATGGATGCTATTCACTACCCAATCAAGAAGTGACATTTTAAGGAAAATTGTTTTTTCTCTGCTATTGTTTAAGCAAAATGTCAGTCAAAATCAACAGTAACGGAATGCAGGTGTCTATGGATTTAAGAATTATAGATTTTGAGGATATGTCGGGTGGATAACAGTTGATCCTAGATTTGAAGTGGCTAAGATTGTAGTTTCTCGGGAAGAAGTTGCCCAGAGAGAATTTCATTCTTAAAAAGAGAACGGCTATAATTCACTCCTGTGTACAAGGCTTAGTAGGTCTTCCTTGTAACAGTCTGAACTAGTGAAATTAAATAAAATGTAGTTAGATTTTAGGATTTTCAGCATGCTGAGAACTTTTCCTCACCCTACAGTGGAGTTTATCAGCACCATCTCTCCCTCCTAAATAAAAGATATTTTTAATTTTACTTTTTAGTACTCTATTTCCAAATTTAAATTTCCTATTTATTAATAAATGTGGCCGATAATGAAAATAAGAATAGGCAAATATACAAATGATTATGGACAGAGGGAGTAATATTTATTAATAAATGTGGCCAATAATCAAAATAAAAATAGGCAATGATTATGGACAGAGGGTGTAATATTTATTAATAAATGTGGCCAATAATCAAAATAAAAATAGTCAAATATACCAATGATTATGGCACAGAGGGAGTAATATTTATTAATAAATGTGCCCAATAATCAAAATAAAAATAGGCAAATATACCAATGATTATGGACAGAGGGAGTAATATTTATTAATAAATGTGGCCAATAATCAAAATAAAAATAGTCAAATATACCAATGATTATGGCACAGAGGGAGTAATATTTATTAATAAATGTGGCCAATAATCAAAATAAAAATAGGCAAATATACCAATGATTATGGACAGAGGGAGTAATATTTGTTAATAAATGCGGCCAATAATCAAAATAAAACTAGGCAAATATACCAATGATTATGGACAGAGGGAGTAATATTTATTAATAAATGTGGCCAATAATCAAAATAAAAATAGGCAATGATTATGGACAGAGGGAATAATATTTATTAATAAGTGTTGCCAATAATAAAAATAGGCAAATGTACCAATGATTATGGACAGACGGAGTAATATTTATTAATAAATGTGGCCAAAAATAAAAATAAAGTAGGCAAATGAACCAATGATTATGGACAGAGGGATTAATATTTATTAATAAATGTGGCCAAAAATAAAAATAAAAATAGGCAAATGTACCAATGATTATGGACAGAGGGAGTAATATTTATTAATAAATGCAGCCAATAATGAAAATAGGCAAATGAACCAAATATTAATGGTATAGAGTTGTGTATATATTTAGCCTGATGAATCATTTAATTTTCTCAAAATGTATCACTTAGTCTTTTTATTTTTTTATAGTAATAGAAACTGTTTATGTAAGTGTGTCTTTATATATAAGCCTTTATGTGTATTCTTTGGAAAAGCTTTAAAAATGTACTTTTATGTGTCTGCGCATATGTTTTTTTTGTTTTTTTTTGTAGCCATTGTAATTTTTCTATGTACAAAATGTGAGCGCCCCTCTAGAAGACATTTTATCTACTTGGGAAATCATCATTTTCTTTTCCCTCTTGAAATAGAAATGTACAATTAGACAAGTGTGTATATTGCCATTTCTTGCCATTTGTCCCACAGATTTCCGCCCCACTGATGAGGCACGTAAATTACTCAGAATGTTAAAGTGGACATCGGATATAAAAATTTGGCTGAAGATCAACATAAGTGTTTCTAAGTGTGACCTCTTGAGTGTCAGGAAGCTTTGCATATATGAAAGAAGTCTTCTTTAATTGGGCTTCTCTTTAAAACGCCTCCGATTATAAAGTTTAATTTCTTATAATAAGGAATACCTTTTGGGAGATATATGCCAAGTTTTTAATTAAGAGAATTAATTTGATTGAAATTGAATATGTGATAATGAAATGACTTGAAATAACGAAGAATTTGTTTGGCGGAAAAGTGCTATGAATATCATAGACAGAGTATGAGAGAAATGAGGAAGTTTTGAGAATAGGGACTGAAAAGAAATTATTAACTATCAGAAAAAGACACCTGAACTTTTTCGAAATGCATAAAGAGGTAGGAAGGTTTTCAGAATTCAACTCAGTTTTGGATCGAAACCAAAAGAAGCAAAAGATATCATTTTACAGTTAAATTAGCTAAAGATGTAACTGTAAGTTCTATGCTAACAGTTTCTTCTCTCACACTTCTTGCTTGTGGAACTCTCTTCTGGCTTCTTGCTTTTCAGTCAACTTCCTGTTCTTTGCTCTCCTTAATAGTATTTTTTTTCTCATACTCTCTAACACTCAGTAATCCCTTGCGTCTTATTGGCTTTATTGCCTTGCTTGGGGTGGGATGATTAAAAAAAAAAAATTGACAAGTCTGAATGCACAAGCGTCCAAACAGATAGGGGATTCATAATCTGTGGAGGGCCGTGACCATGAAAGAACATGGGACAAAGAAAGAAAGACTGCAAATTTATGACTAGGCTGAGATAAATTTAAATTTATTACATAGGAAATTATGAGTGTATGAAAACCACTAGTGTTGAAGATAATTTGAACCCAAAACTCTTCATAAAAAGTGACACGTGTTCGTACAAGAAATGGCGAGAAAATATTTAGACAAAAAGAAATGTCATATTAACATGTCTTTTGCTTTCGGTTTATGCACATTTCTGAATATATATATATATATGCAGAAATATAGTCTTAAAGTGTGCTATATTTATGGGGTAAAGTGCTCAATATCAGAGATAGAGCGTGTGTAAATATAAAAGTGGACATGGAAGTCAGCACTTAGAGGCGACAGTCTGTTTCATGCTAGTGCAATCGTCAGGCGACTAGTGCTGTTATTTTTCTCGGCTGTTTATATAAGGGTCAGTGGTGCATTATGGGTAGTATATTTTGGCGGGTACTTTTACCGGAAGTCGCTTATTTGTTTATTTATTTATGTCAAATTATTTTGCTTGTTTTTTTGTTTGTTTTTTTATTTTTTATTTTTTTTTTTTTTTTCTTATATATTTATTTATTTATTCTTTTATTTTGATCGGTGTTTTTGGTTAACGTAGTAAAAAAAATTTGTTTATATAGCTTATTGTTGGTAGTCTATAATGGCCGCCATTTACCGGAAATCGCTTGTTCGCTTATTTATTTGGGTCAAATTGTTTTGCTTATTATTTTTATTTTTATTTGTATAACAGTTATAAATTTCGTCCGTTCTTTTGTTTTGATTTTATTTCGCATATTCTAACAGGTGTGGTTTTGTGATTTGTTTGGAGTAGTTTATTTTGCTTATTTTATTGTTGTTTGTTTATATATTTATTTATTTTTCTATTTTAAGTTACGTAGTAAAAATTTGTTTTCATGTCTACATTTTGAGATTAGCTCGGATCTTTTATTTAATAATTTATTTTGATCTGGGAAGGTAATGATAGCTATTTTTTCCTCCAAAAATCAGCAGATAATGAAGAAAAAGTATACATAGGAGTAACCGAAGGACCATGGAAACAAAGAAATTATGTACACAAAATGTCTTTCACAAATAGTAAATATGCGAACAGCACAATGCTTTCTAAGTATATCTGGGAAATAAAAAACAAAACACACACCACACCAAAAATATCTTGGAAAATAAGGAAAAAATCATCAGCCTACAACAACCTATCAAAAACTTGCAAACTTTGCTTGGAGGAAAAAATAGCTATCATTACCTTCCCAGATCAAAATAAATTATTAAATAAAAGATCCGAGCTAATCTCAAAATGTAGACATGAAAACAAATTTTTACTACGTAACTTAAAATAGAAAAATAAATAAATATATAAACAAACAACAATAAAATAAGCAAAATAAACTACTCCAAACAAATCACAAAACCACACCTGTTAGAATATGCGAAATAAAATCAAAACAAAAGAACGGACGAAATTTATAACTGTTATACAAATAAAAATAAAAATAATAAGCAAAACAATTTGACCCAAATAAATAAGCGAACAAGCGATTTCCGGTAAATGGCGGCCATTATAGACTACCAACAATAAGCTATATAAACAAATTTTTTTTACTACGTTAACCAAAAACACCGATCAAAATAAAAGAATAAATAAATAAATATATAAGATAAAAAATAAAAAATAAAAAAACAAACAAAAAAACAAGCAAAATAATTTGACATAAATAAATAAACAAATAAGCGACTTCCGGTAAAAGTACCCGCCAAAATATACTACCCATAATGCACCACTGACCCTTATATAAACAGCCGAGAAAAATAACAGCACTAGTCGCCTGACGATTGCACTAGCATGAAACAGACTGTCGCCTCTAAGTGCTGACTTCCATGTCCACTTTTATATTTATATATATATATATATATATTTCTGTATGTATATAAGATTGTCTGAGACTGTGTGTCTGTAAAACTAACTAGGTGAATTTGTGTAACTGTGACACTATGTGTGGTCTGGGTGCGACTTTGTGTGCATAACTGTGAATGAATTTTTATGCAACAGTGAGTGGGTTTGAGTGTGGCATGAATATGTGATTTTATAAATGAAGAAATAAGGCTGCTGAGTTATGTCCTGTAATTTCATTATTAATAACATTTTTAATACTACTGTTCAACTAATGCAATGCTCAAGAGCCACTCAAGATAGAGGGTTACTTAATGAGTTTGTTCTAACAGCATAAAGAGAGGAAGCAATGCGCATATTATGAGGGTATGTAGGAAAGATAACATTTGAGATCATAGTGATCGGGGAAGCATCCTCTTGGTAGTTCCATAATGTAACTGTTTTGTGAAGGAAGCCATGTGAGTAGAATTTCTGCTTTAGCAAGGGATTATGATAATGATTCAACCCAAATGCAGCAAGTCTTAGCTTCAAAGATCTAAACTGGTGGAATGCAACTTGTCAGAACATTTGCCATAGAAGTAGTAAGATCGCAGCGAAAGGATTGCAATGGTGCATCTGCGAGAAAGGCGTTGAAGTGTGGAATATAATTCATTACCCACAAACACTTTGGAACTCTGTCAAGGCTGGAAAGTGAGATATGCCCAGATATGGCAGCAAAACTCCATTCTTGGTCTAATCTGACTTTGATAAAGATATAGTGTGGCAGGAGCAGTTTCTGGAATTGTACAAGACATCGACCATTTTTCCAAGCATCTTTCATGATGGATCATGAACTCTTTCTTCCCTGGCCATTCAGTTTGATTACTACCCTAAGCACCATTCTGACTCAAACAATCTCATACCGTTTTTGTGCTCTGATTTCATCCGTCCAGGTGAATCTTTCAAAAATATCATTGCTTTAGTGTCATAACTAGAGTCAGGATCAGGGAGGAAAGAGTTAATATAGAGAAAGATGATTTAATAATTAGTAAGGTTCATGCCTTCTTTGCTTTAATTAATTCCTACTAATCTAGGATGGTGAAACTATTTAACACATTAGTGCATGGCATCACATTTTTTTTTCAGAGACGAGGTTACCTAAAATTTTAAATCTGTCAGACTGAGGATTACCATCAGCCAGCAATGTAGATTAAGTTTGGTTTGGTTTAGTTTATGGAATATCAACCTCAATGAGTTATTTGATGCCAACAAGATTTTTATTGCTGGTAATTTTTTATTTTTTCTTCAAAAATTCATTGCTGGTAATAATTTTTTACAAAAATATATTGCTGGTATTAAAACCTATTTTTACACTTTCATAGTGCTTTGACCCCAGTTTGGCAGATTTGCCCATAGCTGGAACCCTAACAGGTGCTCCCACTATGGGTCAAGGTGGACCTGGGAACACCAGCAATTAAGAGGTGGTTCCACGCTGCTCAAAACCTCCTGATCAGAGGCCTTGCTGTTGGATGTAGCTTATCATCTTACCCAGGACTCAACTAGAGTCAGGATCAAGGAGTTAATATAGAGAAAGTGGGTTTCTAATTAAGAAGTAGAATAATTCTGAGAATACCATACAAATGATGACAAAGTTTTTGAGAAAAGAAAAAGGACACTTATGCCTACAGACCGCAACAGCTATTAGGGAGATGTGATTAAATATACTTTAATATTTAAAAAAAAATTATTCAGTATTATTATTGTTTAGGTAATAAGCATTATAACATAACACAAATAGCTATAGTGTGGAAAAAGGAATTTTCAACAATATACGCATTTTTTATGTATTTATGGTTATTTTTTTAACTTTTATCAAGAACGACATTCTTGTACATGTAGTTATGGATAATATTATACATTAATTAATAATTTCTTTAATTAATAACTATTTGTGCTCAGTTGTTGGTAGAAAACAGTTGAAGTTTTTAATGCACATAGTGAGGAGATAGAGCTTGGAAAATTTGATACTCACAAGACAGTTTAAAGACAAGAGAGACACAGGAAAACAACACATAACCTATCTAGTGAGCTTGAGTCAATGGGCAAAGTTGATGAGAAATAATGAAAAGACAGTATATTATGGAGAGCCATGATTGCCAAAATCCTGAAGGGACATGGCTCATAGAAGAAGAAAAATCCATACATAATAAGTCGAGTGAAAGAATGATTGCTAAGAGTGATGAATGGAAACAAGGAATTTGTATTGAAGAACCAAGAAATGCTGGCCACATCAATTTCACTCTCATCCAGTCTGTAATGCAAGTAAGGCAATCAGTTATATTATCTGAAATCATCCAATTTACAATTGCAATCAGAGTCAACATAAGACTATTATCAGATTATTAGTAATACCAATGGCAGAAATAAATTACCGAGAAAACAATTTCTATGCTGCTTATTTTATTTTCGCACCATAATTGAGAACTGCCATCCTTCAGACTTAGAAAAATATCTTTGAAATGGAAGAACATCATATTAATAAAAAGAATAAAAATGAAGCAACTTAGGTTAGGTCATAATCAGCGTGTGTGTGTGTGTGTGTACATATATATATATATATATATATATATATATATATAAAAAGGAAAGAACAGTAAGATATAGAATCCGGTGTTCTTATAGATATTTTTATTTTTACACAATAGTGCTCTATGTAAATTTAAATTTACAGAGCATTAATATTATAAATTAATAGATTTAAAATATGGTTTTACCGCTACACAGTGATAACCATGTTTCAGAAATGGAAGCTAAAGCCCCTGAATTTAATTTTGTTATTAAACCAAAGACATTAGTTCCATTTCCTCATCAAGCGAATTTTGGAGTAACTTACTTTTTAAAATTTACGGTTGTTAACGGCACAGGAAAGATTCATAGTTTGAGGGTTTCCAAGGTTACCGAGGGGTGGTGTCTAGATGAATGGATTTATCGGTCTGTGGATGACAAAAATATTGGCTCCTGAAAAATGAATTTCGGTTGAGCTCTCTGGTTTGAGGTGTGAATTTGTAAACAATGACTATTTAAGCTAATACTGCACGACTCTTCGGTAGAATTGAGTCAATGTCAGTCACTGTGTGTGTTTATCTAAATCTAAAAATAAACATGCTAAAATTCACCTTCATCCCTGCCGTGTGCCGACGGCTTAGTGGGAGAAGTTCCAACTGACGCAAATTCAGTCGGGTTTCGATCCTAGCTAGAGGCAACCGGATGTCTAGCCACACTGATGAGCTGTGAAACAGCGAAACAGTCTGTCAGTGGATGACAAATATATATATATATATATGTGTGTGTGTGTGTGTGTGTGTGTAAAATTGTGTATTCAAGCAGCAATCCCTCTTTTATACAAGTTTCATTAAAGACAACTGAGAAGGTACTGCAATTTAGCTTTTTATTTAATTTTTCTTGCGTTCTTATGTATTTTCTTTTCTGGTCATAAAGTGTGTAGAAATTTTCCGAATCTTCTATATATCCAAGAACTTTCGGCTATTCCTTTAGCCATTATCAAGGATGATTTTTATTTTTAATTGAATTTAGGGCGTTTTTTTATGTCTGTATCTTGAGTTATAGGAATGTTTTATTTTCCAAACAGGGTCAGCATATTGTGGCTGTGTTCAAAGTTGATGTTATTGAGTGTTAGCTTTTTCTTTTTTATTATTAGTGCTGACATTTTTTTTTTTTTAACATGTGGATGAGGCTATTATACTTGTATTTTCTACAAATATACTGCAGACAGAGTTTGGTAGGTTTATGTGTGTGTTTAAATGGATCTTATTTGAGCTACGGTGACAGAGATGTACCGTGAGTCTTCTTGATAGGCATATAGTGGTATGACCAATATAATTACTTGCGAGTTTGGTTTGATCAGGAATGCAGTTGGTTAAGGGGCATGTGAATTTATAAATAATATTGGTCTTTTGTAATTTAGATCTTTGCAGGTGTGTTATTTATATATATATTTTTTCTCATGTGTGCAAGGTATGTTTTTTTTTTGTACATAGAGTAAAAACTTTCCAAATTACTTTTTGGTCTGAGTGCTTTCAGCTAATCTATAAAAGAACAAGAAAACAACTCTCAATAATATTAATTATGAACATGGCCACAGTGTGCTGGCAGTGTTCAGGAATTAAAATATTTCTATTACTAAGAAAATTACCATCTCAATCTACGTAATAAGTAGGTAACTCCACTAATTCAGTATACGTAAGGTTTAAAATCAATTTTTAAAAATGAAAAAGCTTTCATGAAGCTTTCATTTTAGCTTTAATTGAAATTGAAAGGATTTAAAATTTACTAGGTTTGTTGATGTTGTTGTTGTGACTACACATACATATGAATGAGAGATGCTGGTGGTTCCAACATTTTTTTAAATAATTTTTTGTAATCTAGCCAAATTCATCTATATTCTTTTTCTTTTCATCATCTTTGTTTTTAAATAACCCATATTGTGATATGGTAAAATGCTGTAATGAACTGGAGGTAAATTTACAGTGGATGAACAAGCAAGATTAAGGCACTTTCTAGACATTTTTGTATTAGTGAATTATTTTCTGTTTTAATTAGAGTAGCATTTTTGATGTTAATATTGTGGTCAGTTTCATTACAGTGAGCAACCAGTGTTTTGTATGTTGTGTTTTTAAAATGTCTCTTTTGTGTTCATATAATCTCTTATATTAAACTTATTACCAGCATCTCCCATTCATGCGCATCTGTAGTTTCAACAACGTCAACAAACCCTGTTCAAAGAAGTTGTAACAGATGAAATGCATCACAAATAAACTTTTTCCATTTTGACTTACAATTTCCTCAATACTTTTTTTATATATATATATATCCACCTCACCTCACCTGTGATAGCCATAATATAATTTACTACTTATTCTGCACAATATGTCCTAATAGTGGATAAATTGGCAAATCTGGAATTTTAGATTTCGTTTCAACAATCACAAACTATCCATACGTCAAAACAATCCTTATTCCCTCATAGCTGAACACTTTAATCAATCAAGACACTCGTTAGACAACTGTAAATGTTTATTGATAGACTCCGAATTTAGATCCACATACACATGCAGAAAAAAAAGAGAAATACTGGATTTTAAAATTAGACACATATAAACTAGGGTTAAACAAAGACTTGGGTATTTTAAATCTGTATAAATATTTCAATAGTTAAAAACTTTTTTAGATATAGTTAAAAAAAACTTTTTAAACAACATCTAAAATATTATCGTTAGATTTACGTTAGAAATATTCAAACACAGTTGCATTCCACATCACGTGACGTCCGCGTCTCGCGACGGACGCTACTTGTAAACAAACTTCTGAATACAGTTATTTAATTTATTTCTGAGGAAGGATTGAGGCGGTCTGAAATATCAATATATAAAAAGATAAATACTTTCACAAAGAAACATTCAATTTTTTTCTTTTAATTTGCAACTTTTCAGTTGTTTTATCCATATTATATATATATATATATATATATATATATATATATATATATATATATAGATAGATACACTCCCTTTCATGGGTTGAACACTTTGGAAGAAAAGGAATTTCTCTGCTGCTAATTAATGCTAAGCTTTTCACTATGAATTGAGCCCTCTGACAGTCGATAATTCTTATCTTGTATATAATGCATTAAAAATTTCATTTTTCCCAAGTGTGTGCTGATGGCCTATGGGTGGGAGTCTCTAACTGATGTCAAATCAATCCAGTTTCAATCCCGGCTTCAAGCTATCACATGTCTAGCCACACTGATGAGCTCTGATAGTGTCTGTCTGTGGATGACTATACATGCATATATATATATATATATATATATATATGAAGAAATATAGTCTTAAAATGTGCTATATTTATGGGATAAAGTGCTCAATATCAGAGATAGAGCGTGTGTATGTCCACTTTTATATATATATATATATACATTTCAATTGAGCACTGTTGAGTGATAAGCTATTTCTATAAACAACAGCCACCTGCACTAATGCAAAGCTCTTCAGTAAAATGAATAGAGCACTTTGGCTGATTGGCATTTGTTTACATTTGTAAAAACAATACGCTAGATTTAGTTGTGTAACTCTACCGAGTGAAAATAGCTCTGGGTGACACAAAATTAGTTGTGTTTCAATCCTGGCTTGAGGCATTCGTAAGTCTAGTCACACTGAGGAGCTTTGATACACCGAAACAGTACTGTCTGTGAATGACATAATGTATATATATATATATATATATATATATATATATATATATATATAAGTGAACATTGAAGTCAACACTCAGCGGCAACAGGCTGTTTCATGTTGGACGCAATCGTCAGGCGGCCTGATGATTGCATCCAGCATGAAACAGCCTGTCACCTCTGAGTGTTGACTTCAATATTCACTTATATATTTATATTTACATACACTCTATCTCTGATATTGAGCACTTTATCCCATAAATATAGCACACCGTAAAACTATATTTCTTCAAATATATATATATATATATATATATATATATATGGATATGCATTTCATTTTATATATATGGAATGTATTGAGCATTGTTGGACTTGACTATTTTTAGTTATATAAATTCACCATGGAATTTCTGTTGATCCTAGAAATATTAATAACACTGTTTGCTATTCATTATTTATTTATTCTTTATTTCTAAATCTTAAGTAGTTCTTGCTTTTTTTTTCTTTTCTTGCTTACCCTGAGGGTTGCATGCCACTTTTTGTCTGATCTTGGTAAGCATGCAAGCCATTTATGATGTCTTTGTTGATATGACAAGTACCTTGTTCTCTCCGCTTTTGTTTGTTTTGTTTTTTTTTTTACAATCATTCAAGTATACAGAGAATTTTTAAAAAAAAGAGAGACAATGATGAACACATCAAGTGATTGTGAAGAGTTTCAGACAGATGCCAACTTACAAGTAGGCTCCAGAAAAGAGCAGTAACATGAGCAACTTTGACCAGACATCTTTTCTAATATCATCGTAAATTTTAGAGATAATGTGCTCATGTCTTGTTAAATAATAGTTTAGCAGACTATTATTTTTTAGAGGAAGTGTATCTCTGCTCCAACTTCCTGGGGTTGACCTTTGAGGTCAGATACAAGACAAAATAAAGGAAGTCGATTTTGCTTGCTGAACTAGCGTGGGAATGATAGAGAAAGGGTTTTCAAGCAATAGAGACATGTTCTCTGTCGTGTCTGGAAGCAGCTTCCCAGCAGGGTGGGAGAGCAACCCCACCGGATAGTTATAGATGTATAGGTCAACATTAATAAACTAATTAAGATTAAAATTCCCTTTGTTGATGTCTTATCTCTGAACCCAAATCAACTAGAAGTCACCAGCTGTGAGAAAGAAGAATACAATATTGCATTAATTGGTGCAGTGATCAAGACCACCCCACCACGGACTATACAACAGACTCAATCAAACATAAAATTATTGTTTTTCATTAGGTTTCTTGTCATATATCTGTTGTTTTTCTTTAATAATAAACAAGAAGTCAGTTTTTTATTAAATTTCATATTTTATTACTCTAAACATTATTTTCAATGGATATTCATATTTGAATAGACGTTCCATATATTTATTAAATATTATATTTATTTTTGACTACTGGTTTGAATATTCAAAAGTTTTATTAAAGTAAAAGATGTGAACAAGATTTGAATCTACAAGAGAAACTGTTGTTAGATCCAACATGCTTAAGGTCAATTTGGCCACGAAGGATCTCATCAATTAAGCAAAACCAAATAATGCCATATAAGATTCTCAAAAGTTTGTATCTGCTCAGTTTCATATCTGAATGTAAATAAAGCAATTCTTAAAGAACTAAAGGATTTTTTATTTATTAATCTGACAGATTCTATTTGAATCCTGCCAGAGAGTGCATCTTTTTCTTTAATAAGATTTCTTCAATATGCAGGCTGCTAGGCAAAAATAAATAAATGTCCTGTTTAATAAATAAACAGAGCATCTACTCAAACATGGGCAGTGCCGGGTATGATGATAAACTACATCCAGCAGCAAGGCCTCTGATCAAGAGATTGAAGGTTTTGAGGAGTGTGTAACCTCCTCTTAATTGCTGTTGTTCCTGACCTGGGGTGGTAGCACCTGTTAGGGTTCCAGCTATAGGCAAATAGTGAACCCCCCCAAACAAAACACTATGAACGTATAAAAAACAAGCAATACATTTTTATATAAAAAAGGACCAACAAGAAATATTTATAGTAAAATGACCAACAATACATTTTACTTATAGTTGAAAGTATATAACTGCATTCAAAATATATTTAGTTGAAGCCATAAAATTGTGTTCAGAATATTTAAATTTCAGCATTAAATAACCCATAGAGGGGTTGATATGCCGCTAAACAAAACCAACCAACCAATCAACATGAAAGAACACTTTCATGACATTATATTCACTTACATGCAAACACTATCGAGAAAGGTATGAATCTGTCTCTTGTCCCCCACCTATGGGTTAATTAGTAAGATTTGTATCACTAAACCATTATTATTTAAAAAATAACCATCAAAGGATTGATAAGCTGTAAAAAAAATAAATTAATACAACACAAAAAAAAACATTTATTTATGCTCAGATCGCCTTGGGAGTGATATGAAACTCTCTTCTCTATTGGATACTATAGCCTTGATTGGCAACCAGTCTAGGAGATGGAAAACATTGGGCCCTACATTGACAACCAGTTTAGGAGAAGGAAATGTTTGAATGCAAACCAACCTGAAGAGAGTTGGATTCCATCAGGTTATCTTGCTCTAGACACATCACTGTTGCTATGGTTATCTTGCTCTAGACACATCACTGTTGCTATGGCTACAGCACGTGGTGCTCCTATGATCCTTATGAGTTACAGAACTTGTAAATATGAATTTATGAGTCAACCAACCAAAGAAAAACTATAGTTGATTGGTAGAAAACTGCATGTAGGATTAGTCTATTGCCTCCTCTAGTACGGTGTATGAAAAGTAATTACGTATTTCGCCAAAATATGTTTTATTTTTGATTGGTCTCTTTTTCATGACGTATCAACTTTTTGCAGGTTATTTAAAGCCAGAAAATATTTTTAGATTGTCAGGATTTTTTGGAGATAATTTTACTGATACAAATCTTACTAATTAACCCACAGCTGGGGGAGAAGAGGTGGATTCATTCCTTTCACAAGGTTATTTGTGCATAAATGAAAAATGATGAACCTGACTGGAATTAGAACTCAGTTCTCCAATCTCCAATTTCACTCCATTATCCATTACACCACTTGCACATCCAAGCTTACAGCATCTGGTATTCCTATTCCTGGTATGAATGATGGTCAGAAATCACAGATTGCTCCGCTATTTTACATATAGCTACATGGATTCATAATTCTCCCAAAGATATTTGTATGAAAGTGAGTGCAATTCAACTGGAATTTGAACTCTGTTCACTTATTTATCATTCTGAGCTGTTAGTCAGCACGTAGAAAATTTAAATATAATCAACTTTAAAATACTAGCAATGGGCGATGAATTAAAGAAATATATAAAAAGTAAAAACATAATGGTGTTTGTTTTTCAATATATGGTAATTGTAACAGAGAATTGGGTCAACTCGATAAGAGACTCCGAGTTGGTTGCATGTGTTGCTGTAATCACCAGGAGGTACGTCCTCTTCCACAATGGGCTGTTGACAGAAGACATTCTACTTAGAGTAGGTGGCACTGACGATTTGCATATGAATGATATTGGGCAAGTATTAGCCAATAGTCAGCGTGGGTCTGGGGCCGGGAGAGCTATATAACACCAGTTTTTTCTCATTCAGCAGAGCACTCTCAGTATGCGGACATGCAAAAACCAGACAAGACAAACACAGTAATGTTAATAGCAATGGTGAAATCAACTGTTTCCATACAGGAAACATCAGACATTCATTGACAAAGCTTAATTTTACAGGCTAACTTTCTTTTAATATGATTTTTCAAGAAAATTGAAAGTCCACTGTTACATTATGACGGTAGGAAAGTGACTGAAGCCAAGATGCCAGATCAGGACCAATAACATTGCAGATTTTTTTATTTTATCAAGAAACACTAAATAAATCAAATAAGCACCAGACCAGTTGTGGCAGCAATATTCAATGCATGGATGAATGATAGACTTATAAATATGCAAGGTAGATTCTTCTTTGGATTTTATCAAGAATCTCTAAATATATAGCAGAAGCACCAGACCAGATGGGGCAGCAATATTCAATGCATGGATGAATGGTAGACTTATAAATATTCAAGATAGATTCTTCTTTGGATTTTATCAAGAATCTCTAAATACATAGCAGAAGCACCAGACCAGATGTGGCAGCAATATTCAATGCATGGATGAATGGTAGACTTATAAATATGCAAGATAGATTCTTCTTTGGATTTTATCAAGAATCTCTAAATACATAGCAGAAGCCCCAGACCAGATGTGGCAGCTATATTCAATGCATGGATGAATGGTAGACTTATAAATATGCAAGATAGATTCTTCTTTGGATTTTATCAAGAATCTCTAAATACATAGCAGAAGCCCCAGACCAGATGTGGCAGCTATATTCAATGCATGGATGAATAGTAGACTTATAAATATGCAAGATAGATTCTTCTTTGGATTTTATCAAGAATCTCTAAATACATAGCAGAAGCACCAGACTTATAAATATGCAAGATAGATTCTTCTTTCTCATATTGACTGGAGCTTCCTTCCTAATGTTTTGTTTAAGATTCTGTGGAAAGTCAACATCTTAATTATGTCATTATTTTCCCTTCTAGCGACGTGATGTGTTTTTTGTTATTGGATAAAGATATTTGTTTGTGATTCTATAGTACCAGTGTTCGAGACCTAATGAAGAATTATCTTCTTTAAGACCTACAGAATTCATTCACTTGAAGCCATTTTTAACACTGTTGCCAACAAAGACCAAAACTGAAAGTACTAACTCTCCTTTATTGTCTGCAGAATCTGTCAGAAGTACTTTCAAAACACTAAAAAGGAGAAACATTAAGAAAAGCAAAACTGAATGAGACACGATACTGTCAGATAATGGGTTTGTTATGAGCCAAGTAATCAGAAAAATCATTTTATACAACATCAATAATGATAGGATTCAATCACGATAAGAGAAAGACCCATTGCAATTCATCCTCTCCACTAATAATTTTGTTTCCTTGAAGAAATAGTTTCCTACAATGTATTTCATCCAAAAATTTGATTAGCAAGACAGATTTTTGGTAGAAACATCTTACGACAAAGATGGCAGAAAATTCAATAACAGTCAACTTGATTTCTTTCCTCCATATTTATATTGTATTTTCTTTTGTATTTAAAAGATTCTTTATGTTTATTTATATCTATTCTTTCATTATCATTCATTTTTTTTTCATACATTTTTTTCATTCATTTTTCTTCATTCTTATTGTTTTTGGTTTTCGTCCATTTTTTATTTATTTACTTGTTCAGTTTTTCATTCTTTTTTTATATATCATTTTTTTTTAACAGATTTCAGGTTATTTTTTATGGCATCATTTTAACTATTTTTTTTTAATTTCTTATTTTCTCTCTCTCTCTCTCTCTCCTACATTTTCCTGCATTTCCTTTCTCTCCCCCCACTTTTCTACTCTAAAACTTTTCATTACTTCTCTCTCTCTCATCTCCATTCTAAAACATTTTATTTCTTCTTTCTCTCTCTCTCTTTCTTTCTCTCTCTCTCTCCTTCTCTCTAGCTTAGTTTTTTCTATTCACTTCTTTTTCTTTCTCCTGATTTTTGATTCAAAAACCTTTCCTTTCTCTTCTCTCTTGTTTTCAGTTCTAAACTCTTGTCTTTTTATGCTTTCTTTCTTATTTTGTTGTCACTCTCATTCAAAAATCTGTTTTTTCCTTCTTCTTTTCTTTTGCTCTCTTCTTCTCTCACTCTTGTACCTTTCTATTCCAAAGTCGGTTCTTTCTTTCTCTGTCTCCTTATTTCAATTCTTTCTCTCTCCTGCTATTTCAGAGTCTCTTTTCTTGCTCTCTTTCTTATTTCATCATCTGCCTATCCTTTAAAAAAAAGCTTTCTCTCTCTCTCTCTCTCTCCTTCCATTGTATTCCAGAACCTTTTAGTGTTTATATTAATTCTTTGTTTTTCTTTTCTCCTCTTTATTCTTTCTTACAATGTCTGCCTTTGTCCTATTTTTGATCTCATCCTTATCTCTTTGATCTGCTTTTATTTTTATTAATACATTCATATACCTAATATTTTCTGTTTTCATTTTCATTTACTGAATCAGTTCAGACCTTTACAGCCAGAACATGCCTTGTTGTATCCACAGTTGAATCAGCCTCATTCCCATCATATTCCATTAGTAAGAAGGAAGTTCCACTCATCTTCTTCCCAAGAACTACTACTTTGTGGAACATGGATGTATACTCAAGCACTACAATTTTCACCTCTCAAAAGTTATCTATCCTCCTTATCCTCATAATCTTCAGTTCCTACTTCCTCCTCTTACATTCATATCATACACCTCATTCAGTATCACTCTACCTTGAGTTGCTCTCAAGTTTTTTAAAGTGAATGATTAATATTTGCCTTTTCCCTATAAGGAAACATTTGGCATTCATAAACTGAGCAGCTAGTACTGCTTTCAGTTGAAATTTATAAAATCTTTCTCTTAAAACAATTTTTTAGGAAAACAGGTTTCTCACGTACAGTATCTGTTATCACCCTTTCCAGTATTGAAGGGGGATTTCCTCCCTAACCTGTTGTTCAAAGTAGTGTGGAACATCAACATCTTGATTATGTCATTATTTTCTCTTCCAGTTACATGTGATATCCATTTTAGTTGTTGCTGCTGTTGAAAGTCCTCAAGTGATGTGGTTTCTATTATTTGGTACAGTTCTTTGTTTCTGATTCTGTAGCACCAGTCCACAAGGTTCAAAGAAGGATGATCGTTGCCAAGACACTGAGGCTTCATTATTTTCTCTTTCAGTTACATGTGATATCCATTTTAGTTGTTGCTGCTGTTGAAAGTCCTCAAGTGATGTGGTTTCTCTTATTTGGTACAGTTCTTTGTTTGTGATTCTGTAGCACCAGTCCACAAGGTTCAAAGAAGGATGATCGTTGCCAAGACACTCAGGCTTCATTATTTTCTCTTTCAGTTACATGTGATATCCATTTTAGTTGTTGCTGCTGTTGAAAGTCCTCAAGTGATGTGATTTCTCTTATTTGGTACAGTTCTTTGTTTGTGATTCTGTAGCACCAGTCCACAAGGTTCAAAGAAGGATGATCTTTGCCAAGACACTCAGGCTTCATTATTTTCTCTTTCAGTTACATGTGATATCCATTTTAGTTGTTGCTGCTGTTGAAAGTCCTCAAGTGATGTGGTTTCTCTTATTTGGTACAGTTCTTTGTTTGTGATTCTGTAGCACCAGTCCACAAGGTTCAAAGAAGGATGATCTTTGCCAAGACACTCAGGCTTCATTATTTTCTCTTTCAGTTACATGTGATATCCATTTTAGTTGTTGCTGCTGTTGAAAGTCCTCAAGTGATGTGGTTTCTCTTATTTGGTACAGTTCTTTGTTTGGGATTCTGTAGCACCAGTCCACAAGGTTCAAAGAAGGATGATCTTTGCCAAGACACTCAGGCTTCATTATTTTCTCTTTCAGTTACATGTGCTATCCATTTTAGTTGTTGCTGCTGTTGAAAGTCCTCAAGTGATGTGGTTTCTGTTATTTGGTACAGTTCTTTGTTTGTGATTCTGTAGCACCAGTCCACAAGGTTCAAAGAAGGATGATCTTTGCCAAGACACTCAGGCTTCATTATTTTCTCTTTCAGTTACATGTGATATCCATTTTAGTTGTTGCTGCTGTTGAAAGTCCTCAAGTGATGTGGTTTCTCTTATTTGGTACAGTTCTTTGTTTGGGATTCTGTAGCACCAGTCCACAAGGTTCAAAGAAGGATGATCTTTGCCAAGACTCTCAGGCTTCATTATTTTCTCTTTCAGTTACATGTGATATCCATTTTAGTTGTTGCTGCTGTTGAAAGTCCTCAAGTGATGTGGTTTCTCTTATTTGGTACAGTTCTTTGTTTATGATTCTGTAGCACCAGTCCACAAGCTTCAAAGAAGGATGATCTTTGCCAAGACACTCAGGCTTCATTATTTTCTCTTTCAGTTACATGTGATATCCATTTTAGTTGTTGCTGCTGTTGAAAGTCCTCAAGTGATGTGGTTTCTCTTATTTGGTACAGTTCTTTGTTTGGGATTCTGTAGCACCAGTCCACAAGGTTCAAAGAAGGATGATCTTTGCTAAGACTCTCAGGCTTCATTATTTTCTCTTTCAGTTACATGTGCTATCCATTTTAGTTGTTGCTGCTGTTGAAAGTCCTCAAGTGATGTGGTTTCTGTTATTTGGTACAGTTCTTTGTTTGTGATTCTGTAGCACCAGTCCACAAGGTTCAAAGAAGGATGATCTTTGCCAAGACACTCAGGCTTCATTATTTTCTCTTTCAGTTACATGTGATATCCATTTTAGTTGTTGCTGCTGTTGAAAGTCCTCAAGTGATGTGGTTTCTCTTATTTGGTACAGTTCTTTGTTTGGGATTCTGTAGCACCAGTCCACAAGGTTCAAAGAAGGATGATCTTTGCCAAGACTCTCAGGCTTCATTATTTTCTCTTTCAGTTACATGTGATATCCATTTTAGTTGTTGCTGCTGTTGAAAGTCCTCAAGTGATGTGGTTTCTCTTATTTGGTACAGTTCTTTGTTTATGATTCTGTAGCACCAGTCCACAAGCTTCAAAGAAGGATGATCTTTGCCAAGACACTCAGGCTTCATTATTTTCTCTTTCAGTTACATGTGATATCCATTTTAGTTGTTGCTGCTGTTGAAAGTCCTCAAGTGATGTGGTTTCTCTTATTTGGTACAGTTCTTTGTTTGTGATTCTGTAGCACCAGTCCACAAGCTTCAAAGAAGGATGATCTTTGCCAAGACTCTCAGGCTTCATTATTTTCTCTTTCAGTTACATGTGATATCCATTTTAGTTGTTGCTGCTGTTGAAAGTCCTCAAGTGATGTGGTTTCTCTTATTTGGTACAGTTCTTTGTTTGTGATTCTGTAGCACCAGTCCATAAGGTTCAAAGAAGGATGATCCTTGACAAGACACTCAGGCTTCATTATTTTCTCTTTCAGTTACATGTGATATCCATTTTAGTTGTTGCTGCTGTTGAAAGTCCTCAAGTGATGTGGTTTCTCTTATTTGGTACAGTTCTTTGTTTGTGATTCTGTAGCACCAGTCCACAAGGTTCAAAGAAGGATGATCTTTGCCAAGACTCTCAGGCTTCATTATTTTCTCTTTCAGTTACATGTGATATCCATTTTAGTTGTTGCTGCTGTTGAAAGTCCTCAAGTGATGTGGTTTCTCTTATTTGGTACAGTTCTTTGTTTGGGATTCTGTAGCACCAGTCCACAAGGTTCAAAGAAGGATGATCTTTGCCAAGACTCTCAGGCTTCATTATTTTCTCTTTCAGTTACATGTGATATCCATTTTAGTTGTTGCTGCTGTTGAAAGTCCTCAAGTGATGTGGTTTCTCTTATTTGGTACAGTTCTTTGTTTATGATTCTGTAGCACCAGTCCACAAGCTTCAAAGAAGGATGATCTTTGCCAAGACACTCAGGCTTCATTATTTTCTCTTTCAGTTACATGTGATATCCATTTTAGTTGTTGCTGCTGTTGAAAGTCCTCAAGTGATGTGGTTTCTCTTATTTGGTACAGTTCTTTGTTTGGGATTCTGTAGCACCAGTCCACAAGGTTCAAAGAAGGATGATCTTTGCTAAGACTCTCAGGCTTCATTATTTTCTCTTTCAGTTACATGTGCTATCCATTTTAGTTGTTGCTGCTGTTGAAAGTCCTCAAGTGATGTGGTTTCTGTTATTTGGTACAGTTCTTTGTTTGTGATTCTGTAGCACCAGTCCACAAGGTTCAAAGAAGGATGATCTTTGCCAAGACACTCAGGCTTCATTATTTTCTCTTTCAGTTACATGTGATATCCATTTTAGTTGTTGCTGCTGTTGAAAGTCCTCAAGTGATGTGGTTTCTCTTATTTGGTACAGTTCTTTGTTTATGATTCTGTAGCACCAGTCCACAAGCTTCAAAGAAGGATGATCTTTGCCAAGACACTCAGGCTTCATTATTTTCTCTTTCAGTTACATGTGATATCCATTTTAGTTGTTGCTGCTGTTGAAAGTCCTCAAGTGATGTGGTTTCTCTTATTTGGTACAGTTCTTTGTTTGGGATTCTGTAGCACCAGTCCACAAGGTTCAAAGAAGGATGATCTTTGCTAAGACTCTCAGGCTTCATTATTTTCTCTTTCAGTTACATGTGCTATCCATTTTAGTTGTTGCTGCTGTTGAAAGTCCTCAAGTGATGTGGTTTCTGTTATTTGGTACAGTTCTTTGTTTGTGATTCTGTAGCACCAGTCCACAAGGTTCAAAGAAGGATGATCTTTGCCAAGACACTCAGGCTTCATTATTTTCTCTTTCAGTTACATGTGATATCCATTTTAGTTGTTGCTGCTGTTGAAAGTCCTCAAGTGATGTGGTTTCTCTTATTTGGTACAGTTCTTTGTTTGGGATTCTGTAGCACCAGTCCACAAGGTTCAAAGAAGGATGATCTTTGCCAAGACTCTCAGGCTTCATTATTTTCTCTTTCAGTTACATGTGATATCCATTTTAGTTGTTGCTGCTGTTGAAAGTCCTCAAGTGATGTGGTTTCTCTTATTTGGTACAGTTCTTTGTTTATGATTCTGTAGCACCAGTCCACAAGCTTCAAAGAAGGATGATCTTTGCCAAGACACTCAGGCTTCATTATTTTCTCTTTCAGTTACATGTGATATCCATTTTAGTTGTTGCTGCTGTTGAAAGTCCTCAAGTGATGTGGTTTCTCTTATTTGGTACAGTTCTTTGTTTGGGATTCTGTAGCACCAGTCCACAAGCTTCAAAGAAGGATGATCTTTGCTAAGACTCTCAGGCTTCATTATTTTCTCTTTCAGTTACATGTGATATCCATTTTAGTTGTTGCTGCTGTTGAAAGTCCTCAAGTGATGTGGTTTCTCTTATTTGGTACAGTTCTTTGTTTGTGATTCTGTAGCACCAGTCCACAAGCTTCAAAGAAGGATGATCTTTGCCAAGACTCTCAGGCTTCATTATTTTCTCTTTCAGTTACATGTGATATCCATTTTAGTTGTTGCTGCTGTTGAAAGTCCTCAAGTGATGTGGTTTCTCTTATTTGGTACAGTTCTTTGTTTGTGATTCTGTAGCACCAGTCCATAAGGTTCAAAGAAGGATGATCCTTGACAAGACACTCAGGCTTCATTATTTTCTCTTTCAGTTACATGTGATATCCATTTTAGTTGTTGCTGCTGTTGAAAGTCCTCAAGTGATGTGGTTTCTCTTATTTGGTACAGTTCTTTGTTTGTGATTCTGTAGCACCAGTCCACAAGGTTCAAAGAAGGATGATCTTTGCCAAGACTCTCAGGCTTCATTATTTTCTCTTTCAGTTACATGTGATATCCATTTTAGTTGTTGCTGCTGTTGAAAGTCCTCAAGTGATGTGGTTTCTCTTATTTGGTACAGTTCTTTGTTTGGGATTCTGTAGCACCAGTCCACAAGGTTCAAAGAAGGATGATCTTTGCCAAGACTCTCAGGCTTTACTCACTCAAAGCCTTTTTAGTACCAAATAAGCCACTATTAGACCAAGTTGCATATCATATCTCATATTATATTGATACATTTAATTATAAAGAATTAATGGATTCTTTAATCCAATATTACTTCTTATGACTGTAAGTCACATATTTTATACTAAATATAATGTTTATACATTGTTAATAATTTCACTGCAAGCAAGGCAATAAAGCCACTAAGACACAAGGAGTTACTGAGTGTGAAAGAATATAAGAAAAAGTAAAATCTTATAAAGGAGAGATGACAATAAAAGAACGGGAATTAAGAAGACAAAGGTAATGATTGAGTTTGCATTTAGATTTTTGAAAATCAAAGTTGACTCTAAAGTGAAAAGCAGGAAAAGTGTTTCACAAGTGAGAAGTGTGAGAGAAGAAACTGTTAACATAGAACTTACACTTACATCTAGCCATTTCAACTGTAAAATGATGAAATCTTGCCACCAATCTTGTACTGCACTTAAATTCATTAAGTCTAGGTGCCAAAGAACAATTACCATGAAAATATTTATAGAAAAGGCACAGGGAAGCTAGATTATGATGGTAGAAAGTGACTGAAGCTAAGGTGCCAGATCAGGACCAATAACATTGCAGATTTTTCTATTTTATCAATAAACTCTAAATATATCGAATAAGCACCAGACCAGATGTGGCAGCAATATTCAATGCATGGATGAATGGCAGACTTATAAATATGCAAGATAGATTCTTCTTTGGATTTTATCAAGAATCTCTAGATATATAGCAGAAGCACTAGACCAGATGTGGCAGCAATATTCAATGCATGGATGAATGGTAGACTTATAAATATGCAAGATAGATTCTTCTTTGGATTTTATCAAGAATCTCTAAATATATAGCAGAAGCACCAGACCAGACGTGGCAGCAATATTCAATGCATGGATGAATGGTAGACTTATAAATATGCAAGATAGATTCTTCTTTGGATTTTATCAAGAATCTCTAAATACATAGCAGAAGCACCAGACCAGATGGGGCAGCAATATTCAATGCATGGATGAATGGTAGACTTATAAATATGCAAGATAGATTCTTCTTTGGATTTTTTAGCAAAACTCTTTTGCTTTTCTTTTCAGAGTATTTTCTCACTTACATAAATTCATCAGACTTTCTACATTTTTTATTGATATAAGTTTTCTTACCACAACTTCCATCCATGAAGGCAACCATTTTCCCACCCCATAGAAAAACATTGTTCACTGCTGTTGTTACTTCCTCCTCTCAACAGGCTTCTGCCCCTGCCAGCTTCCTCTCAATCCAATATCTATATTAATATACCAAAGTTTGTCTATACGCTTAGATGTTCCTATATGACAGCCATACAAAGTCCCAGGGATCCAGTTTTTGCATAGATGAAAAAATAATAATTGAGGATACTCGAAGTTGAACTCAGGTCATTCAAGGTTTCCACAGGTAAAAAACAAAAGAGCAGAGTATGCTGTTTCTAGCCAAATAAAGCAATTTATTTTATTTTATTAATTAATTTTATATATTATTTTATAATATATAATAATAAATAATATATATTTGATATATTAATAAATAGACATTTATTTACATATCTGTAAGTCGACCATTCACCCATGTTTAGAATATTACTGACATATATGATCCGATACTCCTATTTACCTTAAGTTCCTTGATAAAATCCAAAGTATTAGCGACATTACTGGCCCTTATCTGGTAACTCGACTTCAGTCACTTTCCCACCGCCATAAGGTTGCCCCTCTATAACCTTTCTATAAATACTTTCATGGTTATTGTTCAGATGAGCTCTTTGCTATGGTATCTAGACTTTATAAATTTAAGCACAGTACTAGACTGTTGTCAAGATCTCATCAATTTACAGTTAAGCTGGCTAGATGTAACCATAAGTTCTATGCTAACAGTTTCTTTTCTCACACTTCTCACTTGTGGAACTTCCTTTTGGCTCCATCCTTTCCAGCCAACTTTAATCTGCAAAAATTTAAATGTAATGTCAATCACTATCTACTGTCTTCCTGATTGCTCTTTTCTCTTCCTGCTCATTATATTATTAATGTTTCTGTTCTTAATTCTTCCACACCCTGTAACTCTTTGTGTCTTAGTGGCTTTACTGCCATCCATGGAGCGATACTGATTGAAAAAGAAAATTTTAAAACGCAATTTCTAGGAAAATAGATTGAGATGGAGTTTCTTTTCAAGTACAAAATTGTTCTTTGACTTCACATCTGGTTGGGTGGCTGAGGTGCAATTTGATTTTTGAGGTTTCTTTTCATTTGCACATTGATTTCAATACGCGAGACTATTGGCCATACAGAAAGGAAATTTGTTCTCTTGCATAAAGTAATGAATGGGCTTGTTATGAGTTGACCAATAAGTAGATATAATTCTAATCGGTATATACTGAACTCTTCTGTCATTTTTGACGTATGAGGGTCAAGCAGCTGAGTTCTTAGAATGAACAGCCAGACTCCGCACAAATATCATTTGATTATAATGGTTAAGGCTTGTGCAGAACCAATCACACTCTTTGGAAGAGCTGAATGCAGAGAACTGGTGCACATTATGCCACAAGGTCCCCAAACGACCCTGTGCACCTTTTGCCCTTCTCCTAGACTTTTCACAACCCAAGTTTATAGGACCCAGTCTCTCCTGTTATTTACCTATAGGTGGAGTGAAAAGAGATGGATTCATGCCTTTCCCAAAGGTATTTGCACATAAGTGAATATAATGCACTCAATTGGAATTTGAACTCAGCTTTCCGATTTCTTAATCTGAACCAATATCCATTACTCCATTGTGACCCCATAGTGTGTGTGTATATATATATATATACACACACACACACACATGCAGGATGTGGTAAAAGTCAGGCCCCTCTTTTACTGCAAACTGAATTCTGGCTGAGATTTAGAAATAATCATAAAGATATTTACTTTCAAATGGATGACACACTGCCCCACTATGGCTTACATGTTCAGGAATGGTCAAATCTTACTTTTAAGCTGAGGTGGCTAGGACGACATGAAGCAATTGAGTGGCCATTGCGATCACCACACTTTCTTCTTGTGGGGTATACTGAAAGATCTTGTTTACAGGCTCAAAATAAAACCATTTCCTGAATTAAAACAAGCAATTTCTGATAAACTTTCTGAAATTAATATAGAAATGTGTCAAATGTTTTGTAGAAGTGTTGCTGATAGGGTTCAGCATTGTATTGAACATGAAAGGGGAGCATTTTGAACATGAAAGGGGAGCGCTTTTGAACATGAAAGGGGAGCATTTTGAACATGAAAGGGGAGCGCTTTTGAACATGAAAGGGGAGCGCTTTTGAACATGAAAGGGGAGCATTTTGAACATGAAAGGGGAGCATTTTGAACATGAAAGGGGAGCGCTTTTGAACATGAAAGGGGAGCATTTTGAACATGAAAGGGGAGCGCTTTTGAACATGAAAGGGGAGCATTTTGAACATGAAAGGGGAGCGCTTTTGAACATGAAAGGGGAGCATTTTGACCATGAAAGGGGAGCATTTTGAACATGTTAAACAGTATGTTAATCATAATAAATCATGTTTTGATGTGTTAATACTTATAAATTTCCTTAAAAAAATTAATTTATTCTTAGTTCAATAAAAGTTAATAAATGAAAAAAGGGGGTTATTTTGCTGCACTCTATATATGTGAGCGTGTGTGTGTGTATGCGTTTGTAAGATCTAGAATAGTATCTGAAACAAATGTGGAGATTATGAGACAAATTGGAAAAGCTATAAACGATGCTTTTTGACAACAGATGTTAATCCCAGCTTCTTCTCATCAGGTGCCTTGACAAATTCCCTTAGTGGCTGAAATGCGTCAGCAAAGATAAGTTTTCCTTTTGTTTTATTCATACTGTGCTTTTACAGATTTACTGTATTTGAATTTTTACACACACACACTTGAATTTTTGCACACACACACACACATATATATTTGAATTTTTACATACACACACACACACACACTTGAATTTTTACACACACACACACATATTTGAATTTTTACACACACACACACACTTGAATTTTTACACACACACACATATATTTGAATTTTTACACACACACACACTTAAATTTTTACACACACACACACATATATTTGAATTTTTACACACACACACACACTTGAATTTTTACACACACACACATACATATATTTGAATTTTTACACACACACACATATATTTGAATTTTTACACACACACTTGAATTTTTACACACACACACACATATATTTGAATTTTTACACACACACATATTCAAAAATGAATAGCTCTCATATAATGCATAATGCTATAACAGTCACTGAGAATTTTGCAACTGAAGATTGTATGAAACTCTGAGTTGTGCTATCAATGTGGGATATACATATATATATATATATATATATATATATATATATATATATATATATATATATATATATATATATATTCACTAATATATACTTAATACCTCTGTTGTATAACATTGAGCACTGTTTTTATAACACCTGAGATAAAAATATATGTACATTCAAGTATATACATATATATATATATATATATATATATATATATATTTTAAGTATTTCACCCCAAGCAAGGTGGGAGTGCCACTAATACACAATGGGTTCCAGAGAGTGAAAGTAAGAGAAAAAATTGGGTATGGGGGTGTGAGGAAAGGATAAAAGGAAAAACAGGGATCAAGGCATCAGACGTCGATTGACATTACATTTAGATTTTTGAAGATTATAGTTATCAGGGAAGCAAGTAAGAGGAAAGGAGTTCCACTGTCGGGAAGTGCAAGAGAAGAGGCTGTTGGAGTAGAAGAAGCAATTATATTTAACTCTTTCAACAGTAAAAGGTTGGGACCGAGATGCCAACATAGTAGCACGCTTAAATTCATGCAGTTGGAACACCAGTGAAAATAGCTTGTCAGAGCAGATGCCATGAAAATATGTGTAGAAAAGACAGAGGGAAGCCACATTATGTCTGTGAGAAAGTGGCTGGTGTTGAGACCCCAAGTTTGGACCGATCACATTGCATATCCATCTTTGGATTTTACCCTTATATGTTTAAAAAGAAGCAACAAGGTCTATTTAAATTTTCTATTGTATTTTTTAATTTTCAAACAATTATTTTATATTGGGATCATAATTGTGGATAAACTGTTTGAAGTCTTTTTGCCCATCTCAGACATTTTCAAGAACCAATGTGGTGTCTTTCTGGCAGGCAGAATTTCTTTGTCTACATTTTCAAACAGTATGTGTTCTTTTATTATATATATATATATATATATATATACATATATATATATATATATATATATATATATATATATATATATATAATAAAATATATATAGTATAGTATAGTATATATAGTACAGGTACTAAATCCATTGGTATATAATCCAAGTAGATCCTAGTAATATCCAATATTAAACTTGATCCACAAAATTAGCTCAATGTATTTATAGTAACAGAGTATATAAATTGTACAAAAAAAATCCAAAATTACCTCATATATTATAAATTTACTAATTTAAAAATATGGTACCATCAGTACACAGGAATTACCATGTTTCAAAAACAGAAACTAAAACTTAAATTTAATTATAGAATTAAATTTAATATCTTTATCTCTGATTAATTTTCAAGTTATTTCTGGAATAACTTATTTTGAAATTTACTGGATTTATAAGCACATGCAATCGTGATATTATTAATTGTCAAGTTTACAGGGAAATTTAATTCCTGTATAGCAATGGAACCATATTTTTAAATTAGTAAATTTATAATGTTTAGGCTGTACTGAATTGTATTGAGCACTGTTTTTTAAAAATAAAAATAATTAATAAGAACACCAAATTATAAATTTTACTGTTCTTTCTCATATCAAGAAAATTTTAGGGAAATCTATAACAAAATGGAAAAGGTTTTCATGTGATGCATTTCATTCTTTCAGCCAGATGAAGTCTGAAAGGATGAAATTGGTCATGTGAAAAGTTTTTCCACTTTGTTATAGATTTCCGTAACATATATGTGTATTTGTGTGTATGTATATGTTAGGGAAATATCTAACAAAGTGAAAAAATATTATATATATATATATATATATATATATATATATATATATATATATATATATATGTGTGTGTGTGTGTGTGTGTGTGTGTGTGTGTATATAGGGATGAAATGATCAAATGAAAAGATTTTTCAATTTGTTATAGATTCCCCTAATATATATAATTCTTAATTCAAAAATACGCTCTTAAGTATGTGCCCGAGGTGGTCGTCAGTGATGTTATTTGATTTGATTCATCAGGGAGTTTCAGGTCTTCCAACATCATACACCCCATCACCAAGTCGATCCAATCAAGGGAGATCACTCCCTGATCCCCCCTCTCAATCAAACACTAACAGCTACTCTGGCCTTTTAATGAATTAGACGAAGAAAGACCATGTTCTTCGCACACCCGATTTGATTGGATGTTTGTAACAACCAATCAGCTGCACGAACTATCTTTTAAATGGCCCATGGTGGGGACTGGCTTCTTTTCTTTCTTTTCGGTGGATAGCAGTTTCAAGGGAGAACGATAATGTTCCTAAATTTAAACCTTTTCCCTAAGTATTCTGTAGTGCCTTACTCTAAATATTTGCTATTTTTAATTTATTGTGTTTTCTTTCTTTTAGGTGGGGATGCATAAACTCAACCCCACTGCCAGACATTTCCGATGTCTTGCGTGATTGCCAGTCATTTCCACTGTCTCCTGTGGTTGCCAGTCATTTCCAATATTTCGTGTGGTTGCCAGTCATTTCCAATGTCTCGTGTGGTTGCCAGTCATTTCCAATGTTGCATGTGGTTGCCAGTCATTCCATTGTGTCGTGTGGTTGCCAGTCATTTCCAATGTCTCGTGTGGTTGCCAGTCATTTCCATTGTCTCGTGTGGTTGCCAGTCATTTCCATTGTCTCGTGTGGTTGCCAGTCATTTCCAATGTCTCGTGTGGTTGCCAGTCATTTCCATTGTCTCGTGTGGTTGCCAGTCATTTCCATTGTCTCGTGTGGTTGCCAGTCATTTCCAATGTCTCGTGTGGTTGCCAGTCATTTCCATTGTCTCGTGTGGTTGCCAGTCATTTCCAATGTCTCGTGTGGTTGCCAGTCATTTCCATTGTCTCATGTGGTTGCCAGTCATTTCCAATGTCTCGTGTGGTTGCCAGTCATTTCCATTGTCTCGTGTGGTTGCCATGTCATTTCCATTGTCTCGTGTGGTTGCCAGTCATTTCCATTGTCTCGTGTGGTTGCCAGTCATTTCCATTGTCTCGTGTGGTTGCCAGTCATTTCCATTGTCTCGTGTGGTTGCCAGTCATTTCCATTGTCTCGTGTGGTTGCCAGTCATTTCCATTGTCTCATGTGGTTGCCAGTCATTTCCAATGTCTCGTGTGGTTGCCAGTCATTTCCAATGTCTCGTGTGGTTGCCAGTCATTTCCAATGTCTCGTGTGATTGCCAGTCATTTCCACTGTCTCCTGTGGTTGCCAGTCATTTCCAATATTTCGTGTGGTTGCCAGTCATTTCCAATGTCTCGTGTGGTTGCCAGTCATTTCCAATGTTGCATGTGGTTGCCAGTCATTCCATTGTCTCGTGTGGTTGCCAGTCATTTCCAATGTCTCGTGTGGTTGCCAGTCATTTCCAATGTTGCATGTGGTTGCCAGTCATTTCCAATGTTGCATGTGGTTGCCAGTCATTTCCAATTTTGCATGTGGTTGCCAGTCATTTCCAATGTCTCGTGTGGTTGCCAGTCATTTCCATTGTCTCGTGTGGTTGCCAGTCATTTCCAATGTCTCGTGTGGTTGCCAGTCATTTCCTTTGTCTCGTGTGGTTGCCAGTCATTTCCATTGTCTCGTGTGGTTGCCAGTCATTTCCATTGTCTCGTGTGGTTGCCAGTCATTTCCATTGTCTCGTGTGGTTGCCAGTCATTTCCATTGTCTCGTGTGGTTGCCAGTCATTTCCATTGTCTCGTGTGGTTGCCAGTCATTTCCATTGTCTCGTGTGGTTGCCAGTCATTTCCATTGTCTCGTGTGGTTGCCAGTCATTTCCATTGTCTCAATGGTCTCCCAATTATTTAAATTTCCACTCTGGTTTCGCACATGAGTCAATTATTTCCATATGTTCACTTTTACTAAATATAATTTTTAGTACATGATTATTTTATTAGTCATCCATTTCTGAAATCATTCCCTCCTCCCTTTCCCATGCTACTTTTATTCCTAATAAGCCATAAGTCTATTTTTGCTTTGCTATTAAAAGAAAATAGATAAGCCTCAATGATTTCATGGGAAAAATACTGAAAGAAAGAAACTGAAAAGGAAAAAGTTATGGTTCGCCTTTAATTGATTAAAATGCAATTTTGCATTTTTCCCTGATTCCATAACCTTTTTTTTACTTTTAATTACGCTTGTCCTGCATTCAGATATGACAATATCAAAATATAAAATAGAAGATAAATTAAAATAGTATAATATTTAATGAATAATTCGAAAGAACTGCAATGATAACAATTATAATTCTTAAGCAGAATAATAATAAAGGCAGAAAATGAAAAAAGGAGATAATAATAATAATAATATAAATAATAATAATAATAAATGCCATGTTTGACACCATCACCACTACTACTATGACAATACAGTCTCTACCTATTCCTCTCTTCAAATGATATGTGACAAGACTAATCAGAAAAGACAAAAATTGCAATCAAAATAACAGGTAGAAAAATAAAGCAGAAAATTTCAAAATGTGAATCTGAAGTCAAACTACTCTATGGCCATTTCTGAGGACAAATTCAAAGAACTGCTGCTGACAAAACAACGGTAACATGGCTGTGAAAAGAGAATTAAAAGAGAGAAAAGAAATCAGCCCAAAGCAGTGCTTAGAAATTTTCCCAACAAATAGGTATTGGAAGAGTGTTCCAGTAAGAACTGTGTGGTTTCTTTTTTGACTCTTGTTCATTCAATACAAAGTACAAGAGCCACTCAAGGTAGAATGTTCCCATTTATCTAAGAGAGTTGAAATCGTGGGGGCAGATAATGAAGAAAGAAGGCTTAGAGAATTTGACACTCACAGGACATAGTGAAGGCAAAAGGGGAGAGAGGAAAGTAGCACATAACCTCTGCCTAACAAGCTTGTATAAATGGTTGCCAAAACAGGGATTAGGAGAGATAGCAACAAGACAAAGTTTACTAAGAGCTACAGAGGATAGGAAATTGTGGTGAGCCATGATTGCCCACATCCCGAAGAGATACAGTACATTGAAGTAAAAGAAGTAGTCTTGAAAGAATACAAGAATAGGCACGAATGAGTGAAAAAGGTAATTCACGAGGAACTGTCCAAGTGGCTCTGTTTTGTCCACACTGACCAATGGTATACAAAGACCAAAATCATCCTCTTTAGGAGTAAATGTTGTAGTAGTTCTGTGTGGCATCTGTCAGTCTTGCCTAAAGAGTTATGCTTCAGCTGCTGATCATGGTGCAGCATCTGTTAAGGCTGTACAGGCCCATATGGAAGTGACAACTTGACTGCAATGAATGCATGTGAAGATGCTCTCCCCTGACATTGTCTTGTTTTCTTTCCATTGAGCACACTTCTCCCCAGCAGTAAGTCTTCATTTCCCCTCTCCTTGCTCCAGTTCTCGGTGTAAATCACATCTCCAGCATGAGCAACAGTTAGCAACATCTTCCCACCTCTTGGTGTCTATGTCCATCACCATCATGTCCCTTTTGCAGACATCCTTGAAGCGAAAATCGTAATACCAGTAATAATAATAATAATAATAAATATAGCAAATTAGATCAGAAAGAATAAAAGAATAAGTATGACTGGGCAGGAAGAGTTAACCACAGGGAACTGTGCAAGCAACTACATTTTGGCTACACATAATGGTCTAGAAACAAACCAGAATTTACCCAATCCAATTTTACTCATAAAATCCTCTGGGACTTTGAGATTCAAATGGATCACTCGATCCAAGCCAGAAGACTGGATCTAGATATTGTAAAGGAGGAGGATAAAATATGATAAATAGTGGATTTTGCTGTCTATAGGCACGAGTGTGTGCTAAGAGTTATTGGAGCACTGGGAACAAGTCTGAGGAACTGAGCAAAAAGTCTCGGGGAACTATAAATCAGTGGAAAGTATATCTGAAAACATGCTAGAATATTTAAGAGGGTCCTGGAGTATCAAGGAACTTTGTAGTTACTTGACCCCCTGTGTATGTTACTAGTTGCTTTTTGTTGTGAATAAGTAGCAACAGAGACAACAGTGAGAAATATAAAGGAATGACGACAGAATAGAAGGAAAAGATGGTAGTGGGGGATATAAAGGAAAGAGAAAGAAAGAAAAAAAGAGGAGGAAAAAATTCCAAAATAAAAATCTTTTCTCCTAACCTATCCCAAAATTCTTTGCAAACTGCTTGCATGTTTGTGCTAGACTTAAATTAATAATTGTTGTAATGCCCAAAACACTATTTCAACTAATGCTCAATAAATATTTCAAAATAATATCAAAATTATTTTTAGTATCTTTAAAATAAATCTGTATAACATTAATCTTTTCATTGCCATGTATGACTAGTCGAATTGCTAGCTCGGTGTGTGACAAGAGTCAGATTTCATGCTACGCAATGTTTCCTGGTTCAGGTTTTCCACCATGTTTTCCCAGAAAGGTTTTGCTATTTTGATGCCAAAGTCTACTATTTTTGCCATATTTTTCATTCCGATTGCTTACATTCATATTCATAATTGCTAACAGCAATATTATCCATTAACTTATGAGAAAACATTCAGCATACATTGACCAAGCAGCCAGTGCTACCGTTGGTCGAAATTTATAGTATCTCCCTCTTAACCTTTAGCACTCTGCAATATTCATAAGTATTTCATCTTCATCCATTGAGTATAAGTGGCCAGACAACTGAAATAACATCATCTTCAATTTTCAGTTGGTCATTTTCCTGTTGCCATAGTAGGATATGACAACACCACATACCAAATTCAACCACACTATTGTCTGATGATCAGAGTTGCGTGCAGTGGCTATACAGACATTTTGTTTGACAAATAAAGTCACGTCTATATTTCTGAGATGAGGTATTATGTACAGTATTTACATTAGTCGGACTATTGTCCTCATCTTTGTCGCCAAAGGACACATGGCACAGTGGATAAAGGCGTTGGTTAGATCCAGTGACAGACCCAAAGAGTGTGAGTTCAATACCCGGTTCAGGCAGTGGAGAGCTTTCAGAGGAAAAACTAGCAGGAGATAACTGATAACTGACATCCATCAAACATGGCTCGTGGAACTAGAACAGTCTACCCCAGTGATCGAAATTCCAACCACCTGAAGAAGGCCGGAGCGTACAACGGCTGAAACGGTGTGACAAATATGGCGACAGAGATGAGGACAATAGTCCGACTAATGTAAATACTGTAAATAAAGTCACCTATGTACAGTGCGATAGAGGTTTTAAGAGAGTATTTTTTTAGTGAAAACAGGTTTCTCAAGTCATTTTAATGGTTTTTGTCCTTTCCAGTACTGATGAGAACTTCTTAACTAATCTTTTGCTTGAAACAGTTTGGAATTTAAACATCTTGATTATAATATTAATTTCTCTTCACATTACATGGGAGATCCACTTTTATAGTTATTTTCGCTGAAAGTGATGTTGTTTCTATTATTTGATACACACCTGTTTGTGATTCTGTACTGCCTGTTCACAAGGTTTGATAAAAGAAAAAAAGGATGCTTCTCCCTAAGACCTACAGGCTTCATTTGCTCAAAGCCATTTTTACGCGACAGGATACAGCTGACAGTTTAGATATTTCTGAACGAATTTAGAACTATGCAGGAAATTTGAAAAAGATTGGAGACAATCCAAATGACAGCATCACTAGAAAGAGTTATGGTATTATAATTTGGGGCAAAATAACACACACGGTAAACATTTTGTTTTTAATAAAGAATCTCATTAACTTAATATCTAGGCCAAATTCTTGGATTGTTCAGTTATCAGGCCATTGCTCCAGAACTAACTAATGCAGTATACATCTCGGAATTCATCTATTCCCTCCATGAAAATGGCATATGACAGAAATGTGTTTACTGTCAATTAGCCAACTGCTCGTCAACCACTCCCTTTTTTGAAGATTAATTTTCATATTAACTCTTTTCCTGTTATTTTTTCCAGAAATATAAATTATAATGTGCTTTCATAATTTATTTCTCAAAATTTATGTGGAAAGAATTATCCCAGTGGTTAAATTACTCTTCACGGCTCTCCACAACTTCCTATCCTTGGAATTACTAAGCAATGTTTGTCACCTTACTATTGCTCCCTCCCAGTCTCTGATCTGTCATCCATATACACAAGCTCATTAGATAATTGACTCGCTTTCACCTGCTCACGCCTTGAGCATCTCGTAGTTCCTGAACAAGAAGAACATTGCCGTATTGAAACAACCTCCCAATTAACTTGATCTTACTCCATGTGACGTTTTCTTTCCCCCTGAGCTCAAGGGGATCATCAAGGGGAGCCATTTTGAAAACATGGAGGTCAAGAGGGCTGTAATAATAGAGCTGAGGAGTATCCAAGAAGAATCCTTCCAGCAGTGCATAGAAACACGGTAGAGAAGGATGGAAAAGTGCATTAGGCTCAAATGGGATTACTTGTAAGGGGAAACCATGTAGTTTGTTGTTTGGAATTGAAATAAATTGTTTGTGGCACATGTCCCATTACTTTTCAGACAGAACTCGATATATAAGTGTTGGAGTTTTTGGGTACCTTGGTATACTAGTGAGCCAACCAAAATGAGCTGACTCATTTTATTGTTCACCAATAGAAGAGTTACCAATCAGAAGGCTCAAAATATTCAAAGCAACGTGTATAAAGTAGGCCATGTTTTTTCCGGAATATTCACTGCCAGCCTTTGATATCGAAGACTAAAGAAATACAGAACAGCTGCTGGTGATATTGGCGATATAGTCAGATTCAGTAGAATGTCTGACTCGGAAGTGTTAATTTTTAACGTTGTTTCATTGAACAGATTACGTACTGCGCTGGATTCTATATTCATAGACTATCATGAACATGGTCAACAATATGTGGGAACCGTTTTGAAGGCATGCGGCCAATCAAGAGGGCTGTAACAATGGAGCTGAGGTGTATCCAAGAAGAATCCTTCCAGCAGTGCATAGAACTATGGTAGAGAAGGATGGAAAAGTGTATTAGGCTCAAATGAGAATACTTGTAAGGGGAAACCATGTAGTTTGTTGTTTGGAATTGAAATAAATTGTTTGTGGCACATATCCCATTACTTTTCAGACAAAACTCGTATATAAGTGGGTACACACGTTTGAGTAAATGTCCTGCTTTTTTAAATAGGGTAAATGACATCTACCAGTCTGTGCATTCACGAATATTAAAAAAGAAAAATGTTACCTCTGGCAAGATTGAAATCCTTAAAAGAGTCACTGAACTATGCTGAGCTGTGAACCTCTCTGTGGCTAAATGTTCTAAGGCACACTGGGTCAGGCAGTGGGTTTCCCCTACAAAGGGGGACATAAAAAAAGAGAGGGTATCTACTAAAACATGTGTATCCACTAACATATAACATATGGAGTTATAAGAAAATTTTATTTGAATAAGTTTTTCATTACTTCAAGGTATTGAATTAAACTTCTTAAATGAAAACCCGATGGGATTAATCTATCCAGATGAAGACCTCAGATAATATACCAACAAATGTAAAGCAATCTATCAGTTTTGTTTCTAGTCAAAGAGTGTCTGAATGTGCCTGCAATTGGGAAACACTGTACTTTAATAGAGAGCATTCACACCCATCACTTGATCAGCTAGAGACATTGGAAATATCTGCCTGTTTGGAAACAGGCCAAGATGCAAGCTACGGATTGGAGGTAGTAAAAGAAAGCAAGAAGAAAGGACTAAGCCTCAATTGTAAGAAGACTGAATGTATGGTTGTCAGCAAGAGGAACAGCCCAAGATGCAAGCTACGGATTGGAGGTAGTAAAAGAAAGCAAGAAGAAAGGACTAAGCATCAATTGTAAGAAGACCGAATGTATGGTTGTCCACAAGAGGAACAGGCCAAGATGCAAGATACGGATTGAAGGTAGTAAAAGAAAGCAAGAAGAAAGGACTAAGCATCAATTGTAAGAAGACTGAATGTATGGTTGTCAGCAAGAGGAACAGCCCAAGATGCAAGATACGGATTGGAGGTAGTAAAAGAAAGCAAGAAGAAAGGACTAAGCATCAATTATAAGAAGACCGAATGTATGGTTGTCAGCAAGAGGAACAGCCCAAGATGCAAGATACGGATTGGAGGTAGTAAAAGAAAGCAAGAAGAAAGGACTAAGCATCAATTGTAAGAAGACCGAATGTATGGTTGTCCACAAGAGGAACAGGCCAAGATGCAAGATACGGATTGGAGGTAGTAAAAGAAAGCAAGAAGAAAGGACTAAGCATCAATTGTAAGAAGACTGAATGTATGGTTGTCAGCAAGAGGAACAGCCCAAGATGCAAGATACGGATTGGAGGTATTAAAAGAAAGCAAGAAGAAAGGACTAAGTATCAATTGTAAGAAGACCGAATGTATGGTTGTCCACAAGAGGAACAGCCCAAGATGCAAGATACGGATTGGAGGTAGTAAAAGAAAGCAAGAAGAAAGGACTAAGCATCAATTGTAAGAAGACCGAATGTATGGTTGTCAGCAAGAGGAACAGCCCAAGATGCAAGATACGGATTGGAGGTAGTAAAAGAAAGCAAGAAGAAAGGACTAAGCATCAATTGTAAGAAGACCGAATGTATGGTTGTCCACAAGAGGAACAGGCCAAGATGCAAGCTACGGATTGGAGGTAGTAAAAGAAAGCAAGAAGAAAGTACTAAGCATCAATTGTAAGAAGACCGAATGTATGGTTGTCAGCAAGAGGAACAGGCCAAGATGCAAGATACGGATTGGAGGTATTAAAAGAAAGCAAGAAGAAAGGACTAAGTATCAATTGTAAGAAGACCGAATGTATGGTTGTCCACAAGAGGAACAGCCCAAGATGCAAGATACGGATTGGAGGTAGTAAAAGAAAGCAAGAAGAAAGGACTAAGCATCAATTGTAAGAAGACCGAATGTATGGTTGTCAGCAAGAGGAACAGCCCAAGATGCAAGCTACGGATTGGAGGTATTAAAAGAAAGCAAGAAGAAAGGACTAAGCATCAATTGTAAGAAGACCGAATGTATGGTTGTCCACAAGAGGAACAGGCCAAGATGCAAGATACGGATTGGAGGTAGTAAAAGAAAGCAAGAAGAAAGTACTAAGCATCAATTGTAAGAAGACCGAATGTATGGTTGTCCGCAAGAGGAACAGCCCAAGATGCAAGCTACGGATTGGAGGTAGTAAAAGAAAGCAAGAAGAAAGAACTAATCATCAATTGAAAGAAGACCGAATGTATGGTTTTCAGCAATAGGAACAGCCCAAGATGCAAGTTATGGATTGGAGCAAAAGTAAGCAAGAAAATGTCATTGCAAATAATGCTGAATTTTATAATTTAATTCTTGCTACCCTAAATGTTATTTTAAAGATTCCCATATTTGAGTCGATATCATGTTAATTTTCAAAACAGTGTGAATGCACAGGCCAGTAGACATAATTGACACTGTTTAAAAAAAATAGCATGTTGTCTATTCAAACATGGGTATCCAGTAAAATAACATTTCGTGTGGTAAGAAATAATGTCCAATTGAAAATAAAACTTATTAATTCATTAGGAAATTGAATAACATATAATTATACTTAATTTTTGTAGAATAAAGTTGATAAACTCTTGTGGTAACACAAATGAACGAGGCAAGATGCCTTAAATAAAGAACTCAAAGTAAGTCAAGAGAAGTACGTTGGAGTTGGTCAGGAAGAATTCTAATGATGTCACAGCATGTAGCCTAAGCCATACATAATATTATGACTTCTAGGAGTGAATTATAACATAAACAAAAATATAAATTATTATTTTCTGTGTAATGTGAGAAAAAAATGTTCTGAGGCCACCTGAAATAATTTTCTTCTGTATCAAACGTTCCAAATATTAACTCAAAATTGGAGAGTATGCAGAAGAAGTTAAAATGAAGTCACCAAATTCTTTGATATAATATAATAAATGCGAATATCACATTTTCAATTAAAGGGACACAACTCTCTAACTTTCAAAAGCTCATGTTACAGGAATTTTGGATTCCCAATTTTCATTACTGCAATGTTTTCGGTAATGTTCTCACATGATTTTTCTTGTACAATAACAATTTTTAGAACTTGGAAATAAATTTGGGATAATTGAAATTAATTGCAAAATCCAGCAAAAATCAGTCATGAAATAAAAATAATTGTTTGTACAGAAAGTAAGGACCTACCCTCATCAAGTTTTCTTTAAATTAAGTGGCAGCAGAGAAATTATCATTGAATTTTTAAAAGGTAAGCTTAGATATTAATGTAATACTTAAATGCAGTGATCAATTTTGAGTTCTGTAGTTTATTGTTGCCTATCTTGCTTATGGAACTGGCTTCTTGCTTCTCCGTCAAATATTTAAATGCAATGTCAATTATTATTTTTTGTCTTCTTACTTTCTCATTAACAGCGTTTTTCCTTTTATTCTATACTCAGTAACCTTTTGTATCTTAGTGGATCTCTTGACTCACTTTGAGTTCTTTATTTAAGGCATCTTGCCTTGTTCATTTGTGTTATCGTGGGTGTCTTATGTACTCCACAAGAGTTTATTGTTGCCTATGCCTCGCAAAAAGAAATCTCCACCAACAGAGGACCAGATTGCAATTAAAAGAGCCAAGGCTGATGTGAGGAACAGAAAGTCCTGTGCGAATGAAAACCCAGATCAAACAGCAGCCATGAGAGCTTCCAATGCTGAGAATATGCAAAGACTTAGGGACTCTCAAATTCCTGAACAAGCTGAAGGCCCAATCAAGAGCTCTCCACAGGAGCTAGCTTAAATGCTACTCAATAGCCTTTTATTGACTGACTATCATCTTCATTCATTGTCTGTTCAGGTGAATTCATTAATCTGAGGATGTTCAACAGTAACTAGGCAATGATACTTTTTTTTTACCAACTTCTCGTTCGCTTGCAGATACTGACCTAAGTTAAGCATTAATGAATGTTTTTATCATTTGTATGATTTTGCTTAGAAACAGGATCTTGGACTCTCTAGACTTTCAGTTTATTCTGCTAAACCATTTTTTGGGGGACTTTTATCAGCAGAAGATAATTTTTGCTTGGTTTGAGGGGCTAGGCAGCAAAAAGGAGAAAGAATGAATAAAGGAAGGAATCAATGACAAGGGAGATTAAAAAAAAGAATAAAACGTTAACATGGTAAAGAAGAGAAGGAAAGAAACGGTAAAGAATGAAAAAGATCAATAAAGAGAGAAAGAATTCACCAAAATAAACAAAGTGAGAAAAAAAGATTGAAAAAAAAGAAAGTGAGAAGGAATTGAAGGGTAAAAGAGAAAATGAATGAATGAATTAAACAAGGAAGGAAGAAAGTGAGAAGGAAAGGAAGAAAAGAAGAATAAAAATATAAAGAAGGAAAAATTGAAAAGGAAAAGAAGAAAAGGATAAACAAAAAGAATTTTTTTTTCATTTCATCCAAAGCAAGGCAATAAATCCACTAAGATACAAAAGGTTAGTGAGTATAGAATAAAAGGAAAAATGCTGTTAATGAGAAAGAAAAATAAAAGAACAGGAATTAAGAAGACAAAAAATAATGATTGACATTGCATTCAAATATTTGACTGAGAATCAAGAAGCCAGAAGAGAGTTCCACAAGCGAGATGTGCAAGAGAAGAAACTGTTAGCTTAGAACTTACAGTTACATCTATAGACATAGGAAGAAAAATAAAAGGAAGACACAATAAGAAACTTAAATATATGTCAAATTTCCAACCGAGCTGGCTAGATGTCACCGTAGGTTCTATGCTGACAGTTTCTTCTATTGCACTTCTTGCTTGTGGAACTCTCTTCCAGTTTCTTGCTTTCCAGTCAACTTTGATCTTCAGAAATTTAAATGCAATGTCAATTGTTATTTCCTGTCTTGATTAGACTTCTATCACTCACACGCCTTTAATAATGTTTCTCTTTTTTTCTTTATTCTTTCACACTCAGTAACCCCTTGCGCTTTAATGGCTTTAAATAAAAGAATACAGAAAAAAAAGGAATATGAAAAAGTCAGGGTAATATGAAAAATATAGAACAATGCAGTAATCCTAATGTAGGGAGCCTATATCCCTATAGTTCACATGGGATTTGACAACAATAACATAATACCAATGGAATTAAAATTAAAAAAAACAAAGAAAAAATAGCATAAATATAAGAAAAATCAGAAAGAAAATGAAGGAAATTAGGAATTAATCTGGGAGAATAAATGATAATTTAAATAATTCCATAATAATTTTAAAATACTCAAACATCTGTGATTAAATTTGTGAAAAGCTACGACAATAAAATGACTGACATTTAATAATCAGGTTAATTTCATAAAAGTTAATGAAATTTCTGTTCAATAAGATGAAAAATTAAAAAATGTAAAAGTATTTTAAAAAATATAATTAAGAAAAAACACAAGAGACTAGCATTTTTATTATTTGATGAGAAATAATAAATGTTTGGATTATTGGGATTATTTGATGTAAGGCTGGCAAAGAACTTATGTTGTTGTTGTTGTTGTTGTTGTTGTTGTATGCAAAAGAATAAAGGACAATAAAGCAGAATTAAATAAAAATTAATTTTGTTATTCTATTTAATGAAGTCTGGAAAAAAAATCTGAAGAAAGTAAATAAAGCATTTTAATGAAAAATAAGACAAGAATAAGAAAGAAAGATGTGAAAGAAAACTTGAATATGGAGGCAGAGAAAAAAGAAGGGAACAAATAACTAAAAAAATGAAGAAGCAGACAGCTAAAGAAATTTTTAAAACATGGAAAGGAAGGAAAAAAGTAAAGCGGGAGGAAGTGAGAAGGAAGGAAAAGAGAAGGGGAAAAAGGAAGGAAAGGACGAAAGGAAGGAAAGGACGAAAGGAAGGAAGGAAGGAAGGAAGGAAGGAAGGAAGGAAGGACAGAAAGAAAGAAGGAAAGGACAGAAGGAAGGAAGGACAGAAGGAAAGGAGGAAAGGACAGAAGGAAGGAAGGAAAGGACAGGAAGGAAGAAGGAAAGGACAGGAAGGAAGGAAGGAAGGAAGGACGGAAGGAAGGAAGGAAGGACAGAAAGAAAGAAGGAAAGGACAGAAGGAAGGAAGAACAGAAGGAAAGGAGGAAAGGACAGAAGGAAGGAAGGAAAGGACAGGAAGGAAGAAGGAAAGGACGGAAGGAAGGAAGGAAAGGACATGAGGGAGGAAGGAAAGGGACAGGAAAGGATTGGAGGAAGTTGGAAAAGGAAAAAAGGTTGGGAAGGAAGGAAAAGGAGAGGAAGGGAGGGAAGGGAAAGAGAGGGAGGAAGGAAAGGACAGGGGTGAGAAAGGAAAGGAAGTGAGAGGAGTATGGAGAACGGGAAGGATAAAGAAAGAGAGGGTGAGAGAGGAAGGAAAGGAAGGATAAACTGAAAAACATGTAATAGTATAAAAGACCCCTCCCCAAATTTACATTTAACATTGCAATTGTTGTAGAATCCTTTAAAAGGATCCATGCATAACTCTTATCCCCTCCACTATTTTTCAGTTAAGCACTTTGATCGAAACCTAATAGAGATCTTTCTATTGGTCTTTAATCCAAAGCTGACTGGTTATCGATCATGGTTAACAAACCCAGTCTGCATGCTATTTAATTTATAGCTGGGAGTAGAAAAGATGGATTCATGCCTTTCCCATTTAACAAGCTCAAAAGGAATTCAAACTCAGCTTTCCGATTCCTCATTCCTGTACATCCTCAATACTATTAGGCAAGGTAAAAATATTTTTTGTCTGAAGTGTTTGAGTAAACATTGGACTGTGAGACATTTTAGATTTGTATATAAAATGTAGAAGGGTTTTTGAGAAATTTTGTGAAAGAAAAAGAGATCTCATAAATGTCCTTAATTCCTAATGAAGAAATGAATCACTTATCTTTGGTTAAGATAACTCACGTGGGTCATATGCTGACCGTTTAAAGATGTCACCACACAGTGACAAAAGCAACAGTCAATTTTCAGTGTTGTCAATAGCAGCCAAATTGAAAGGTTGCTTTCTTTAGCTCAGGCACCCCACAGACCAGGCAGAGGCTAAATCTGCCTCTTCAGCATCATAGTGCATCATCAGTCCATAGTGCCATTTCCCTTTGGGAATATATCTTTCCCAGCCCAGTCCTTAATTTGGAAAAATCCAAGACTTGCTGTTTCCCCCTTCATGGAATATGTCCTTTCCTCGGACATAGTAGATGAATTCAGCATGTTTGAATCTGAAGTCCTAAACATGTCTTCTCCAGACACAGGAGTATGGGAGGTAGAGAAATAGACTGAATGAATTTGAACTTAGATTACAGAAGGAAGGAGGGAGAAAAACATTGAAGTAAGGAAAGACTGAAACACAGACTGAATGAATAACTTTGAAGTGAGAGTTAATAATAAAAGTAATTAAAAATGATTTAAACAAAAACTAAAGGTTGCTACAAAAATAGCAACAATATTCCATCTAACTTCTTTGCTTGAAAGACTTCAGTTAAATAAAAATACTTTTATGTAAAGAGATGAATAAATATTTATAAATATGGCACATTATAAATCGCCTTGATTGATGTTATAAACACAGGGAAAGTAAGATAATAAAATACTATTTCTCTGAAGGCTGTCAAAATTTTCATGTAAATATATTCAAATGTTTTATTTCAAAAATCACATACCACTTGAGCATTGGGATTTACATCTCAGCTTCTTTTTCTAAAAGATAACATACTTTAAAAAATGTTATATTTTCAATATTTTGTCTACTTTTTATTCAAACAATGACAAAAAGGAAGAAGGAATTTTATTTTAAGAAAATTAGGATTTTATGACAAAATTATTAGGGTATTTCCCAGCATCAGATATACTTTAACCTCAAGGAGGCCTTTTCCCAATTTTGCTCTTGCTTCAAGGAGGCCCTTTCCCCAATTCTGGTCTCGCTTCAAGGAGGCCCTTTCCCAATTCTGTTCTCGCTTCAAGGAGACCCTTTCCCAATTCTGCTCTCGCTTCAAGGAGGCCCTTTCCCCAATTCTGGTCTCGCTTCAAGGAGGGCCTTTCCCAATTCTGCTCTCGCCTTGAGGAGGCCGTTTCCCAATTCTGCTCTCGCTTCAAGGAGGCCCTTTCCTAATTCTGTCCTGGCCTTGAGGAGGCCCTTTCCCAATTCTGTTCTGGCCTTGAGGAGGCCCTTTCCCAATTCTGTTCTGGCCTTGAGAAGGCCCTTTCCCAATTCTGCTTTCGCTTCAAGGAGGCCCTTTCCCAATTCTGCTCGCTTCAAGGAGGGCCTTTCCCAATTCTGTTCTGGCCTTGAGGAGGCCCTTTCCCAATTCTGTTCTCGCTTCAAGGAGGCCCTTTCCCAATTCTGCACTTGCCCCGAGGAGGCCCTTTCCCAATTCTGCTCTCGCTTCAAGGAGGCCCTTTCCCAATTCTGCTCTCGCCCTGATGATGCCTTTTCCGCTTAAGCTCTCACCTTGAGGACTCCTTTTCTAATTTTCGCCTGGCCTCAAGGATACCAGACCTAATTTTACTCTGGCCTTCAGAACACCTCTCCTAATATTGTTTTGACTTCATGGGCACCCCTTCCAATTTTTATCTTGCCTGTAGGACACCACTTTTCTTAGCTAATTCTTTCATCCTAACTATAAAATATCAGATGGTTTGATATCTTTGTTAACGTTATCAGTGTATAGCAGGGTTTAGACAATATACAGTCAGCATGACTTTGACCAGACCACAAGCAAACATTGAGATATGAGGTTTATCTGATCTGAAAATGATTTTCCTTTACTCTTAGTGCTTCAAATGATTACAATGATGGGTCAGGGATGATGTTTTCTTACGCAGGTTCCATATTTCATCATCTTACACTGGTCTCAGGTTGCATTTTCTTGCAAACCAAACACTGGCAAATACACTGATTCATTAATTGTTTGCTTGCATTAAAATTACGCAATTTTCTTCTATTTTTTTATCCTACTTGATGAGGAAACATTGAATGCATCCAAACAGCAATACATTTTATGTTTTAAAGATTCTTTGTTTTTCAATAAATTAAATTCTTTCATTACGAATTAACATTCTTCGTCAAAGGATTTTCGAGCATGCTGTGGTGAACAATTACGTAGAAGCAAGCGAATCAGAGTGGCTTGCATCTGGTGCAAAGGAAAATAACTTCCTTACCGCAATACACAACACATAGCAGCGGCATTTTGTTCCTTGAAAATCGCATGAGTCTCCCCTCCCCACTTTAGATGATTCTAAAAGTGTATATTCTGTAATAGTGGCTTAGTGTGGTTTGACCAATAGCAATTCACGTACTGATTGGTCAGACTAGAGGATGCTATTTGACTGGGTAACTGAGGACAAAAGCAAAGAACACTAATTGGTCAGTCAGCCATGGTGTTGGTATGACAAAAGATGGCTGAACCAATGAGAAGAGGAATGATTTTTACGTTGGTGATGTGTGTGGGAAATCAAGAACGGCAGATTAAAAAAAAGAAGTATTTCGTGTTGCACGAGCAAAAACATCAGAGAAGGAACACAAGCTCATATACACTACACATGCATTCATGCCAATAGTCAATATCACTGTCAAGTTGGAACAAGAAATTTATTCTGGACCGCAGATTTTAAAACATTATAACTTGACTCAAACCCAGCATTATTAGTGAAAATGATTACCATTAGAATTGGCCCAACAATGCCAAAATCTAGCAGTGAAGTTATTCCGTCATGGTGAAAACTGGGTCGGAGTAAAGGAATTGACAAACTATCAGGTGTTTTTAATTTAAAGAATTTTTTTCTTTTTTAAAAAAAATCATTTCACTCCAAGTAAGGCAATGATGCCATGAGGATGCAGTGGGGGTGTTACAGGGAGTGAAAGAGAAGAATTTAGTGGGGAGGACTGAGAAAAAAACAAGAAAAAAAAAAAAATTGGGAAGAAAGAAGATGGCGATTGACATTGCATTTAAATTTTAAAAGACCATAGGTGACAGGCAAAGAAGAAACCAGAAAAGAATTCCACTGGTGAGAAGTGCGAGAGAAGAAACTGTTAGAATAGAACTTATAGTTATTTTAATAATAAAAAGCTGAGACCGAGCTACTAATCTAGTAGTACACTTAAATTCATACAGATGAAGTACCAAAGGGGAGATCACATTAGAACAAGTGCCATGAAATATTTATAAAAAAGACAAAGGGAAGCCACGTCACTGTGGTAGGAAAGTGACTGAAGTTGAGATGTCAGATCAGGAGTGATAACATTACACACCCTTTTTTGGATTTTGTCGAGAATCTGTAGGTATATATCAGGAGCACCAGACCAGATAGGACAGCAATATTTAATACATGGATGAACGATAGATTTATAAATGTGCAAGATGGATTCTGATGGGAAAACTTGTCTGTTATGATAGAGTAAACCAGGGTTTGGCAACCTTTGGGAGAGAGAGGGCCAGAAAGCTATGCATTGTCTTGGAGGCAGGCCAGGATCTCAAATGTATTATAACAAATAGTCTCGATCTCAGACTGCTTTGTCCAGAAGGCTGCCTTGGTCTGGAAGTTTAAAGAAAAAACAACGAAGTTAATGCTATATTATTTAAACAAGGGTCCTTATTTTGCTACAGGATAACAACTAACACGATCAATAAAAAATGAAAATTCCTTACTACAGTGAGAAATGGTAAATTATTTAGTGAGCCACTTGTTTCTGCTTATTGTTCGATAACTTCTCTACATCAGGTGAAATATTTGTCGACGACAGGAGCAAAACATCATCCAGATGGTCATCATCCAATATTGTTCTTAAACAACTTTTAGTATATTTCATTTTCAAAAAAAGGTGTTCACAAGCATATATACTTCCAAATAATGATACCATCATTTTCGCATTATTGAATAGGCTTTTTAATTGTCTACTTGTCAAAGCATATTTCTTGTAGAAGTCAGAAGTGGATTCGGAATTAAATTTTGATTTCACAAATTTATTGCATTGTAAGTCAATTAACTCCAAATGATATATTTTCTACAACTTGTTCCACAAATTAATTACATAATTAGTGTCCAGGTATTAAGCTGGTGGGCTGGGCAAAAATCCTTCAGGGGCTGGATGTGGCCTGGGGCTGGAGGTTGCCAAACCCTGGAGTAAAGCAACTTTCTATGCTGCAGCCCTAGCAATGGCTCTAATATAATTGCCCCAACTTCAAGTCAGTGGAAAACGTGAGACCAAACTGGTGCAATGAGTTACAATCCTAGAGGTAAGCATCAGTAGTATTGATGGAGGGTAAAAAAAAAAACGGTTCTCTGTGATTTATTAAAATATGTTAATAAGTGCAACAATAAATAAATTTTGTCTTTTTACCATCTCCCCAAAACCTGCTCCACCATCTATTCACTAATGCAGGTTATGCATTACTTTCCTCTGTCTCTCTTACCTTCAGTCTGCCCTGTGGGTATCAAAATTTTCAAACCCTCTTTCCTCATTATGTGATCTAGAAATATCAACTGCCTCTTCCTGATGTTAAGTAAAAGAGTCCTTCTTGTTGCTATTGTGTCTAGAATTTTGTCATCGCTGAATTGTTCAGTCCATGGTATCCTCAGCATCCTTCTGTAGAACTACATTTCTGTTGCTTCAAGTCTCTTCTTCATCTGTGAGGAGACTGTCCGGTATTCACTGCCATATAGGAGGACTAATATTATTATTAATAAGACTATTACATCTTATTATTACTAGTTGTAAAGAGTCAAGGGAAATAAGATGAAAGAAATACGAGAGAAAAATGAATAATAATGACAAGGCTTCATCTAAGGGATTCACATAACTTAAGACTATTACATCTTATTACTACTAGTTGTAAAGAAGCAAGAGAAATAAGATGAAAGAAATACGAGCGAAAAATGAATAATAAAGACAATGCTTCATCTAAGGAATTCATATAACTTAAGACTATTACATCTTATTACTACTAGTTGTAAAGAAGCAACAGAAATAAGATGAAAGAAATATGACTGAAAAATGAATAATAATGACAATGCTTCATCTAAGGGATTCATATAACTTAAGACTATTACATCTCATTACTACTAGTTGTAAAGAAGCAAGAGAAATAAGAGTAAAGAAATACGAGTGAAAAATGAATAAAAATGACATTGCTTCATGTAAGGGATTCACACAACTTAAGACTATTACATCTTATTACTACTAGTTGTAAAGAAGGAAGAGAAATAAGATGAAAGAAATATGAGTGAAAAATGAATAATAATGACAATGCTTCATCTAAGGGATTCACACAACTTAAGACTATTACATCTTATTACTACTAGTTGTAAAGAAGGAAGAGAAATAAGATGAAAGAAATACGAGTGAAAAGTGAATAATAATGACAAGGCTTCATCAAAGGGATTCACACAACTTAAGACTATTACATCTTATTACTACTAGTTGTAAAGAAGCAAGAGAAATAAGATGAAAGAAATACGAGTGAAAAATGAATAATAATGACATTGCTTCATGTAAGGGATTCACACAACGTAAGACTATTACATCTTATTACTACTAGTTGTGAAGGAAGGAAGAGAAATAAGATGAAAGAAATACGAGTGAAAAATGAATAATAATGACAATGCTTCATCTAAGGGATTCACACAACTTAAGACTATTACATCTTATTACAACTAGTTGTAAAGAAGGAAGAGAAATAAGATGAAAGAAATACGAGTGAAAAGTGAATAATAACGACAAGGCTTCATCAAAGGGATTCACACAACTTAAGACTATTACATCTTATTACTACTAGTTGTAAAGAAGCAAGAGAAATAAGATGAAAGAAATACGAATGAAAAATGAATAATAATGACATTGCTTCATGTAAGGGATTCACACAACGTAAGACTATTACATCTTATTACTACTAGTTGTAAAGAAGGAAGAGAAATAAGATGAAAGAAATACGAGTGAAAAATGAATAATAATGACAATGCTTCATCTAAGGGATTCACACAACTTAAGACTATTACATCTTATTACTACTAGTTGTAAAGAAGGAAGAGAAATAAGATGAAAGAAATACGAGTGAAAAGTGAATAATAATGACAAGGCTTCATCAAAGGGATTCACACAACTTAAGACTATTACATCTTATTACTACTAGTTGTAAAGAAGCAAGAGAAATAAGATGAAAGAAATACGAGTGAAAAATGAATAATAATGACAAGGCTTCATCTAAGGGATTCACACAACTTAAGACTATTACATCTTATTACTACTAGTTGTAAAGAAGCAAGAGAAATAAGATGAAAGAAATACGAGTGATAAATGAATAATAATGACAATGCTTCATCCAAGGGATTCACACAACTTAAGACTATTACATCTTATTACTACTAGTTGTAAAGAAGCAAGAGAAATATGATGAAAGAAATACAAGTGAAAAATGAATAATAATGACAATGCTTCATCAAAGGGATTCACACAACTTAAGACTATTACATCTTATTACTACTAGTTGTAAAGAAGCAAGAGAAATAAGATGAAAGAAATATGAGTGAAAAATGAATAATAATGACAATGCTTCATCTAAGGGATTCACACAACTTAAGACTATTACATCTTATTACTACTAGTTGTAAAGAAGCAAGAGAAATAAGATGAAAGAAATACGAGTGAAAAATGAATAATAATGACAATGCTTCATCTAAGGGATTCACACAACTTAAGACTATTACATCTTATTACTACTAGTTGTAAAGAAGCAAGAGAAATCAGATGAAAGAAATACGAGTGAAAAATGAATAAAAATGACAATGCTTCATCTAAGGGATTCACAAAACTTAAGACTATTACATCTTATTACTACTAGTTGTAAAGAAGCAAGAGAAATATGATGAAAGAAATACAAGTGAAAAATGAATAATAATGACAATGCTTCATCAAAGGGATTCACACAACTTAAGACTATTACATCTTATTACTACTAGTTGTAAAGAAGCAAGAGAAATAAGATGAAAGAAATACGAGTGAAAAATGAATAATAATGACAATGCTTCATCTAAGGGATTCACACAACTTAAGACTATTACATCTTATTACTACTAGTTGTAAAGAAGCAAAAGAAATTAGATGAAAGAAATACGAGTGAAAAATGAATAATAATGACAAGGCTTCATCGAAGGGATTCACACAACTTAAGACTATTACATCTTATTACTACTAGTTGTAAAGAAACAAGAGAAATAAGATGAAAGAAATACGAGTGAAAAATGAATAATAATGACAATGCTTCATCTAAGGGATTCACACAACTTAAGACTATTACATCTTATTACTAGTAGTTGTAAAGAAGCAAGAGAGATCGGATGAAAGAAATACCAGTGAAAAATGAATAATAATAACAATGCTTCATCTAAGGGATTCACACAACTTAAGACTATTACATCTTATTACCACTAGTTGTAAAGAGGCAAGAGAAATAATATGAACGAAATACCAGTGAAAAATGAATAATAATGACAATGCTTCATCAAAGGGATTCACACAACTTAAGACTATTACATCTTATTACTACTAGTTGTAAAGAGGCAAGAGAAATAAGATGAAAGAAATACGAGTGAAAAATGAATAATAATGACAATGCTTCATCTAAAGGATTCACACAACTTAAGACTATTACATCTTATTACTACTAGTTGTAAAGAAGCAAGAGAAATAAGATGAAAGAAATATGACTGAAAAATGAATAATAATGACAATGCTTCATCAAAAGGATTCACACAACTTAAGACTATTACATCTTATTACTACTAGTTGTAAAGAGGCAAGAAAAATAAGATGAAAGAAATACGAGTGAAAAGTGAATAATAATGACAATGCTTCATCTAAGGGATTCACACAATTTAAGACTATTACATCTTATTACTACTAGTTGTAAAGAAGCAAGAGAAATAAGATGAAAGAAATACAAGTGAAAAATGAATAATAATGACAATGCTTCATCAAAGGGATTCACACAACTTAAGACTATTACATCTTATTACTACTAGTTGTAAAGAAGCAAGAGAAATAAGATGAAAGAAATATGACTGAAAAATGAATAATAATGACAATGCTTCATCAAAAGGATTCACACAACTTAAGACTATTACATCTTATTACTACTAGTTGTAAAGAGGCAAGAGAAATAAGATGAACGAAATACCAGTGAAAAATGAATAATAATGACAATGCTTCATCAAAGGGATTCACACAACTTAAGACTATTACATCTTATTACTACTAGTTGTAAAGAGGCAAGAGAAATAAGATGAAAGAAATATGACTGAAAAATGAATAATAATGACAATGCTTCATCAAAAGCATTCACACAACTTAAGACTATTACATCTTATTACTACTAGTTGTAAAGAGGCAAGAGAAATAAGATGAACGAAATACCAGTGAAAAATGAATAATAATGACAATGCTTCATCAAAGGGATTCACACAACTTAAGACTATTACATCTTATTACTACTAGTTGTAAAGAAGCAAGAGAAATAAGATGAAAGAAATACGAGTGAAAAATGAATAATAATGACAATGCTTCATCTAAAGGATTCACACAACTTAAGACTATTACATCTTATTACTACTAGTTGTAAAGAAGCAAGAGAAATAAGATGAAAGAAATATGACTGAAAAATGAATAATAATGACAATGCTTCATCTAAAGGATTCACACAACTTAAGACTATTACATCTTATTACTACTAGTTGTAAAGAAGCAAAAGAAATCAGATGAAAGAAATGCAAGTGAAAAATGAATAATACTGGCAATGCTTCATCTAAAGGATTCACACAACTTAAGACTATTACATCTTATTACTACTAGTTGTAAAGAAGCAAGAGAAATAAGATGAAAGAAATACGAGTGAAAAATGAATAATAATGACAATGCTTCATCAAAGGGATTCACACAACTTAAGACTATTACATCTTATTACTACTAGTTGTAAAGAGGCAAGAACAATAAGATGAAAGAAATACGAGTGAAAAATGAATAATAATGACAATGCTTCATCAAAGGGATTCACACAACTTAAGACTATTACATCTTATTACTACTAGTTGTAAAGAAGCAAGAGAAATAAGATGAAAGAAATACAAGTGAAAAATGAATAATAATGACAATGCTTCATCAAAGGGATTCACACAACTTAAGACTATTACATCTTATTACTACTAGTTGTAAAGAAGCAAGAGAAATAAGATGAAAGAAATATGACTGAAAAATGAATTATAATGACAATGCTTCATCAAAAGGTTTCACACAACTTAAGACTATTACATCTTATTACTACTAGTTGTAAAGAAGCAAAAGAAATCAGATGAAAGAAATACGAGTGAAAAATGAATAATAATGACAAGGCTTCATCTAAGGGATTCACACAACTTAAGACTATTACGTCTTCTAACTACTAGTTGTAAAGAAGCAAGAGAAATAAGATAAAAGAAATACGAGTGAAAAATGAATAATAATGACAATGCTTCATCTAAGGGATTCACACAACTTAAGACTATTACATCTTATTACTAGTAGTTGTAAAGAAGCAAGAGAGATCGGATGAAAGAAATACCAGTGAAAAATGAATAATAATAACAATGCTTCATCTAAGGGATTCACACAACTTAAGACTATTACATCTTATTACCACTAGTTGTAAAGAGGCAAGAGAAATAAGATGAACGAAATACCAGTGAAAAATGAATAATAATGACAATGCTTCATCAAAGGGATTCACACAACTTAAGACTATTACATCTTATTACTACTAGTTGTAAAGAGGCAAGAGAAATAAGATGAAAGAAATACGAGTGAAAAATGAATAATAATGACAATGCTTCATCTAAAGGATTCACACAACTTAAGACTATTACATCTTATTACTACTAGTTGTAAAGAAGCAAGAGAAATAAGATGAAAGAAATATGACTGAAAAATGAATAATAATGACAATGCTTCATCAAAAGGATTCACACAACTTAAGACTATTACATCTTATTACTACTAGTTGTAAAGAGGCAAGAAAAATAAGATGAAAGAAATACGAGTGAAAAGTGAATAATAATGACAATGCTTCATCTAAGGGATTCACACAATTTAAGACTATTACATCTTATTACTACTAGTTGTAAAGAAGCAAGAGAAATAAGATGAAAGAAATACAAGTGAAAAATGAATAATAATGACAATGCTTCATCAAAGGGATTCACACAACTTAAGACTATTACATCTTATTACTACTAGTTGTAAAGAAGCAAGAGAAATAAGATGAAAGAAATATGACTGAAAAATGAATAATAATGACAATGCTTCATCAAAAGGATTCACACAACTTAAGACTATTACATCTTATTACTACTAGTTGTAAAGAAGCAAAAGAAATCAGATGAAAGAAATACGAGTGAAAAATGAATAATAATGACAAGGCTTCATCTAAGGGATTCACACAACTTAAGACTATTACGTCTTCTAACTACTAGTTGTAAAGAAGCAAGAGAAATAAGATAAAAGAAATACGAGTGAAAAATGAATAATAATGACAATGCTTCATCTAAGGGATTCACACAACTTAAGACTATTACATCTTATTACTAGTAGTTGTAAAGAAGCAAGAGAGATCGGATGAAAGAAATACCAGTGAAAAATGAATAATAATAACAATGCTTCATCTAAGGGATTCATACAACTTAAGACTATTACATCTTATTACCACTAGTTGTAAAGAGGCAAGAGAAATAAGATGAACGAAATACCAGTGAAAAATGAATAATAATGACAATGCTTCATCAAAGGGATTCACACAACTTAAGACTATTACATCTTATTACTACTAGTTGTAAAGAGGCAAGAGAAATAAGATGAAAGAAATACAAGTGAAAAATGAATAATAATGACAATGCTTCATCAAAGGGATTCACACAACTTAAGACTATTACATCTTATTACTACTAGTTGTAAAGAGGCAAGAGAAATAAGATGAACGAAATACCAGTGAAAAATGAATAATAATGACAATGCTTCATCTAAAGGATTCACACAACTTAAAACTATTACATCTTATTACTACTAGTTGTAAAGAGGCAAGAAAAATAAGATGAAAGAAATACGAGTGAAAAGTGAATAATAATGACAATGCTTCATCTAAGGGATTCACACAATTTAAGACTATTACATCTTATTACTACTAGTTGTAAAGAAGCAAGAGAAATAAGATGAAAGAAATACAAGTGAAAAATGAATAATAATGACAATGCTTCATCAAAGGGATTCACACAACTTAAGACTATTACATCTTATTACTACTAGTTGTAAAGAAGCAAGAGAAATAAGATGAAAGAAATATGACTGAAAAATGAATAATAATGACAATGTTTCATCAAAAGGATTCACACAACTTAAGACTATTACATCTTATTACTACTAGTTGTAAAGAGGCAAGAGAAATAAGATGAAAGAAATATGACTGAAAAATGAATAATAATGACAATGCTTCATCAAAAGCATTCACACAACTTAAGACTATTACATCTTATTACTACTAGTTGTAAAGAGGCAAGAGAAATAAGATGAACGAAATACCAGTGAAAAATGAATAATAATGACAATGCTTCATCAAAGGGATTCACACAACTTAAGACTATTACATCTTATTACTACTAGTTGTAAAGAAGCAAGAGAAATAAGATGAAAGAAATACGAGTGAAAAATGAATAATAATGACAATGCTTCATCTAAAGGATTCACACAACTTAAGACTATTACATCTTATTACTACTAGTTGTAAAGAAGCAAGAGAAATAAGATGAAAGAAATATGACTGAAAAATGAATAATAATGACAATGCTTCATCTAAAGGATTCACACAACTTAAGACTATTACATCTTATTACTACTAGTTGTAAAGAAGCAAAAGAAATCAGATGAAAGAAATGCAAGTGAAAAATGAATAATACTGGCAATGCTTCATCTAAAGGATTCACACAACTTAAGACTATTACATCTTATTACTACTAGTTGTAAAGAAGCAAGAGAAATAAGATGAAAGAAATACGAGTGAAAAATGAATAATAATGACAATGCTTCATCTAAGGGATTCACACAACTTAAGACTATTACATCTTATTACTAGTAGTTGTAAAGAAGCAAGAGAGATCGGATGAAAGAAATACCAGTGAAAAATGAATAATAATAACAATGCTTCATCTAAGGGATTCACACAACTTAAGACTATTACATCTTATTACCACTAGTTGTAAAGAGGCAAGAGAAATAAGATGAACGAAATACCAGTGAAAAATGAATAATAATGACAATGCTTCATCAAAGGGATTCACACAACTTAAGACTATTACATCTTATTACTACTAGTTGTAAAGAGGCAAGAGAAATAAGATGAAAGAAATACGAGTGAAAAATGAATAATAATGACAATGCTTCATCTAAAGGATTCACACAACTTAAGACTATTACATCTTATTACTACTAGTTGTAAAGAAGCAAGAGAAATAAGATGAAAGAAATATGACTGAAAAATGAATAATAATGACAATGCTTCATCAAAAGGATTCACACAACTTAAGACTATTACATCTTATTACTACTAGTTGTAAAGAGGCAAGAAAAATAAGATGAAAGAAATACGAGTGAAAAGTGAATAATAATGACAATGCTTCATCTAAGGGATTCACACAATTTAAGACTATTACATCTTATTACTACTAGTTGTAAAGAAGCAAGAGAAATAAGATGAAAGAAATACAAGTGAAAAATGAATAATAATGACAATGCTTCATCAAAGGGATTCACACAACTTAAGACTATTACATCTTATTACTACTAGTTGTAAAGAAGCAAGAGAAATAAGATGAAAGAAATATGACTGAAAAATGAATAATAATGACAATGCTTCATCAAAAGGATTCACACAACTTAAGACTATTACATCTTATTACTACTAGTTGTAAAGAAGCAAAAGAAATCAGATGAAAGAAATACGAGTGAAAAATGAATAATAATGACAAGGCTTCATCTAAGGGATTCACACAACTTAAGACTATTACGTCTTCTAACTACTAGTTGTAAAGAAGCAAGAGAAATAAGATAAAAGAAATACGAGTGAAAAATGAATAATAATGACAATGCTTCATCTAAGGGATTCACACAACTTAAGACTATTACATCTTATTACTAGTAGTTGTAAAGAAGCAAGAGAGATCGGATGAAAGAAATACCAGTGAAAAATGAATAATAATAACAATGCTTCATCTAAGGGATTCACACAACTTAAGACTATTACATCTTATTACCACTAGTTGTAAAGAGGCAAGAGAAATAAGATGAACGAAATACCAGTGAAAAATGAATAATAATGACAATGCTTCATCAAAGGGATTCACACAACTTAAGACTATTACATCTTATTACTACTAGTTGTAAAGAAGCAAGAGAAATAAGATGAAAGAAATACAAGTGAAAAATGAATAATAATGACAATGCTTCATCAAAGGGATTCACACAACTTAAGACTATTACATCTTATTACTACTAGTTGTAAAGAAGCAAGAGAAATAAGATGAAAGAAATATGACTGAAAAATGAATAATAATGACAATGTTTCATCAAAAGGATTCACACAACTTAAGACTATTACATCTTATTACTACTAGTTGTAAAGAGGCAAGAGAAATAAGATGAAAGAAATATGACTGAAAAATGAATAATAATGACAATGCTTCATCAAAAGCATTCACACAACTTAAGACTATTACATCTTATTACTACTAGTTGTAAAGAGGCAAGAGAAATAAGATGAACGAAATACCAGTGAAAAATGAATAATATTGACAATGCTTCATCAAAGGGATTCACACAACTTAAGACTATTACATCTTATTACTACTAGTTGTAAAGAAGCAAGAGAAATAAGATGAAAGAAATACGAGTGAAAAATGAATAATAATGACAATGCTTCATCTAAAGGATTCACACAACTTAAGACTATTACATCTTATTACTACTAGTTGTAAAGAAGCAAGAGAAATAAGATGAAAGAAATATGACTGAAAAATGAATAATAATGACAATGCTTCATCTAAAGGATTCACACAACTTAAGACTATTACATCTTATTACTACTAGTTGTAAAGAAGCAAAAGAAATCAGATGAAAGAAATGCAAGTGAAAAATGAATAATACTGGCAATGCTTCATCTAAAGGATTCACACAACTTAAGACTATTACATCTTATTACTACTAGTTGTAAAGAAGCAAGAGAAATAAGATGAAAGAAATACGAGTGAAAAATGAATAATAATGACAATGCTTCATCAAAGGGATTCACACAACTTAAGACTATTACATCTTATTACTACTAGTTGTAAAAAAGCAAGAGAAATAAGATGAAAGAAATACAAGTGAAAAATGAATAATAATGACAATGCTTCATCAAAGGGATTCACACAACTTAAGACTATTACATCTTATTACTACTAGTTGTAAAGAAGCAAGAGAAATAAAATGAAAGAAATATGACTGAAAAATGAATTATAATGACAATGCTTCATCAAAACGTTTCACACAACTTAAGACTATTACATCGTATTACTACTAGTTGTAAAGAAGCAAAAGAAATCAGATGAAAGAAATACGAGTGAAAAATGAATAATAATGACAAGGCTTCATCTAAGGGATTCACACAACTTAAGACTATTACGTCTTCTTACTACTAGTTGTAAAGAAGCAAGAGAAATAAGATAAAAGAAATACGAGTGAAAAATGAATAATAATGACAATGCTTCATCTAAGGGATTCACACAACTTAAGACTATTACATCTTATTACTAGTAGTTGTAAAGAAGCAAGAGAGATCGGATGAAAGAAATACCAGTGAAAAATGAATAATAATAACAATGCTTCATCTAAGGGATTCACACAACTTAAGACTATTACATCTTATTACTACTAGTTGTAAAGAGGCAAGAGAAATAAGATGAACGAAATACCAGTGAAAAATGAATAATAATGACAATGCTTCATCAAAGGGATTCACACAACTTAAGACTATTACATCTTATTACTACTAGTTGTAAAGAGGCAAGAGAAATAAGATGAAAGAAATACGAGTGAAAAATGAATAATAATGACAATGCTTCATCAAAGGGATTCACACAACTTAAGACTATTACATCTTATTACTACTAGTTGTAAAGAAGCAAGAGAAATAAGATGAAAGAAATACAAGTGAAAAATGAATAATAATGACAATGCTTCATCAAAGGGATTCACACAACTTAAGACTATTACATCTTATTACTACTAGTTGTAAAGAAGCAAGAGAAATAAGATGAAAGAAATATGACTGAAAAATGAATTATAATGACAATGCTTCATCAAAAGGATTCACACAACTTAAGACTATTACATCTTATTACTACTAGTTGTACAGAAGCAAAAGCAATCAGATGAAAGAAATACGAGTGAAAAATGAATAATAATGACAATGCTTCATCTAAGGGATTCACACAACTGAAGACTATTGCATCTTATTACTACTAGTTGTAAAGAGGCAAGAGAAATAAGATGAAAGAAATACGAGTGAAAAATGAATAATAATGACAATGCTTCATCTAAGGGATTCACACAACTGAAGACTATTGCATCTTATTACTACTAGTTGTAAAGAGGCAAGAGAAATAAGATGAAAGAAATACGAGTGAAAAATGAATAATAATGACAATGCTTCATCTAAGGGATTCACACAACTGAAGACTATTGCATCTTATTACTACTAGCTGTAAAGAAGCAAGAGAAATAAGATGAAAGAAATACGAGTGAAAAATGAATAATAATGACAATGCTTCATCAAAGGGATTCACACAACTTAAGACTATTACATCTTATTACTACTAGTTGTAAAGAAGCAAGAGAAATAAGATGAAAGAAATACGAGTGAAAAATGAATAATAGTGACAATGCTTCATCAAAGGGATTCACACAACTTAAGACTATTACATCTTATTACTACTAGTTGTAAAGAAGCAAAAGAAATCAGATGAAAGAAATACGAGTGAAAAATGAATAATAATGACAATGCTTCATCAAAGAGATTCACACAACTTAAGACTATTACATCTTATTACTACTAGTTGTAAAGAAGCAAGAGAAATAAGATGAAAGAAATACGAGTGAAAAATGAATAATAATGACAATGCTTCATCAAAGGGATTCACACAACTTAAGACTATTACATCTTATTACTACTAGTTGTAAAGAAGCAAGAGAAATAAGATGAAAGAAATACGAGTGAAAAATGAATAATAGTGACAATGCTTCATCAAAGGCATTCACACAACTTAAGACTATTACATCTTATTACTACTAGTTGTAAAGAAGCAAGAGAAATAAGATGAAAGAAATACGAGTGAAAAATGAATAATAATGACAATGCTTCATCAAAGGGATTCACACAACTTAAGACTATTACATCTTATTACTAGTAGTTGTAAAGAGGCAAGAGAAATAAGATGAAAGAAATACGAGTGAAAAATGAATAATAATGACAATGCTTCATCAAAGGGATTCACACAACTTAAGACTATTACATCTTATTACTACTAGTTGTAAAGAAGCAAGAGAAATAAGATGAAAGAAATACGAGTGAAAAATGAATAATAATGACAATGCTTCATCTAAGGGATTCACACAACTTAAGACTATTACATCTTATTACTACTAGTTGTAAAGAAGGAAGAGAAATAAGATGAAAGAAATACGAGTGAAAAATGAATAATAATGACAATGCTTCATCTAAGGGATTCACACAACTTAAGACTATTGCATCTTATTACTACTAGTTGTAAAGAGGCAAGAGAAATCAGATGAAAGAAATACGAGTGAAAAATGAATAATAATGACAATGCTTCATCTAAGGGATTCACACAACTGAAGACTATTGCATCTTATTACTACTAGTTGTAAAGAGGCAAGAGAAATCAGATGAAAGAAATACGAGTGAAAAATGAATAATAATGACAATGCTTCATCTAAGGGATTCACACAACTTAAGACTATTACATCTTATTACTACTAGTTGTAAAGAAGCAAGAGAAATAAGATGAAAGAAATACGAGTGAAAAATGAATAATAATGACAATGCTTCATCTAAGGCATTCACACAACTTAAGACTATTACATCTTATTACTACTAGTTGTAAAGAAGCAAGAGAAATAAGATGAAAGAAATACGAGTGAAAAATGAATAATAATGACAATGCTTCATCTAAGGGATTCACACAACTTAAGACTATTACATCTTATTACTACTAGTTGTAAAGAAGCAAAAGAAATCAGATGAAAGAAATACGAGTGAAAAATGAATAATAATGACACTGCTTCATCTAAGGGATTCACACAACTTAAGACTATTACATCTTATTACTACTAGTTGTAAAGAGGCAAGAGAAATCAGATGAAAGAAATACGAGTGAAAAATGAATAATAATGACAATGCTTCATCTAAGGGATTCACACAACTTAAGACTATTACATCTTATTACTACTAGTTGTAAAGAAGCAAGAGAAATAAGATGAAAGAAATACGAGTGAAAAATGAATAATAATGACAATGCTTCATCTAAGGGATTCACACAACTTAAGACTATTACATCTTATTACTACTAGCTGTAAAGAAGCAAGAGAAATAAGATGAAAGAAATACAAGTCCAAAATGAATAATGACAATGCTTCAGCGATTCTAAGACTGTTACAACTTCCTTTTCTCTGAAAACTCATGTAAAGAAGAAATTAAAATGGAAAATCTGTTTATTTTTTGCTACCACTTTTTACAATCAAGTATTTGACATAGAGCCATATGTATTTATTTGTTCACATTTATCATTTAAGTTCAACTTTCATAAAATAAAAAATATTTCACCTTCAGTTTTTTATCCTTACACTTTTTTGCCTGTGTCATGTTTTCAAGTTGACCTTTTTTTTCTGCTACAAACTGGTTTACTCCAGGATTTTATTGGAAGACCGACATTTAGGTTAGAAATAACAAAATGCTCAATCAATCATTTTTATAATCCTGACTTCTTCATCATCTTGGGATCGAAATGAATTAAAGTTGCCAAGAATAAAATATATTTTCTAATCTTTCTTGACTATATTCTTTTGTCTATAAGAAAATCATATCACATATTTATTTCTAAAACTGTTTTTTTTTTCTGAAATGCAACCTATTAGTTGATAAGCTCTTATGGTTAGTACCATGGGGACAATCTCCCAATGGATGAGGAGAAAACTAGAGGCAGCAAAAATGTGGTTCTACAGAAGGATACTGAGAATTCCATGGGCAGAGTGAGCAAACAAGAAGAAAGTCTTAAAAAATGGCAACAAAAAGAACACTTCTACTAAGAATCAAGAAAAAAAAACAGCTGAAATTCCTTGGATACTTAATGAGGAAGTGGGGGGGGGTCATAAAAATTAATCCATATTGAAGGTAAGATAGAGAGGGGAAGGCAGCTTAGCAAAGAAAGAGAAACTGCTAAGAGGCACAAGAGATAGGAAGTTGTGGAGAGCCATGATCGCCTATGACTTGAAGGGATGCAGCTCATAGAAAAAGAAGCATGAGGACCATTTTTTGCAACTGTAGCAAAGAAAATGTGAAATTACCTCTTCAAACCAAGTGTATTCTACATCAGAAAACATGGCGAGAAAGAAAGTTACTTACCAAGAAAAAGGGCACGTGTTCTATCCAAAATAGAAACAAGTCAGCCATAGATGTTGCCATAAATATATCTCAGATACAATAATATTGTGTGTTCTCTCCCACTTGTCAACCAATGAATAAATTGTTCCATTGATAAAAGTCGTTGATGTTCTCAAATTAGGGAGAAAAACAATTTTGTTTATTTTGTTACCTTGTCTGTTGGGCTGGCATGTTGGATTTCTAACAGTTTATGCACATCGGGATTTGTGAGGGTGGGGACCTGTGATTCATGATTTCCACATTTCTTTCTGCCCCTGAATCGAGAGTTTGGACTTGTAATTTGTTTACTTGGTTTTGGAAGTGAGCTGCCAAATCAATTTTATGAACAGCAGCCTCATAGAAAAAGGCTTTGACAAAAGATTGCATTTATAATTCTTCAGAAAAAATTGGAAAAGAATTTATGGAAAAAATAATCATTCCCTTGACGTGTGCAAGAAATTCATACTTAAAGGGGGGGAGGCTGGTTGGTCGATTTTGTTTGGCGGCATAACAACTTTCATGTTTTATTTAATGCCGAAATCTAAATGTTTTGTGCGTAACTTTATGCTTTCAATTAAAGATAGTTTGTACACAATTTTACACTTTCAAGTAAACGTATGTTTTTTTAGATATATATTTTGTAGATCATAAAATGTATTGTTGGTAATTTTTTATATAAAAATTTTTGTTTGGAGGGTCACTTTTTGCCGATAGCTGGGACCCTAACAGGTACTACCATCCAAGCACCTGGGGACAACAACAATTAAGAGGTGATTCCACACTCCTCAAAACCTTCAATCTCTCAATCAGAGGCCTGGCTGCTGGATGTAGTTTATCATCATGCCCAGGATAAATAAGAAAGGAGAAGTAGAAAAACCTGGTATAGTAGAACATGTACAGAGAGAAGAACTTACAATGTCTTTCGCAGAATGAAGTTCAAATAATTTTAGATGGAGCACTGCTGGAGAGGGAGAGAATTGAAGGAAGTGGCAGATATTAATCTTTTGGAATGTTGTTTAAGCCAATATAGATAAGTATTTTGATCCACAAAAGAAATGTGCAGTTTATCTAATAAAAGGAAGAAAGAAAATCTCTACTTACATAGTTGCCATGACAATTACATATTTGGAGTACTTACCTGAAAAAAGAAAAATGTAAAAAATAAAATACAGAAAAAATTTATATTTTTAATTTTTTGATCGGTTTAAAAAAAAAGAAAAGAGAAAGAAAAAAGATGAAAAAGAAAGAAAAAAGAAGAAAAAGAATGAAAAAGAAAAAAAAATGAAAAAGAAAAATATGAAAAAGAATGAAAAAGAAAAAAGATGAAAAAGAATGAAAAAGATGAAAAAGAATGAAAAAAGATGAGAAAGAATGAAAAAGAAAAAAGATGAAAAAGAATGAAAAAAGAAAAAAGATGAAAAAGAATGAAAAAGAAAAAGATGAAAAAGAATGAAAAAAGAAAGAAGATGAAAAAGAAAAAGATGAAAAGGAATGAAAAGAGAAGAAAAAGAATGAAAAGAAAAAAGAATGAAAAAGATGAAAAAGAATGAAAAAGAAAAAAGATGAAAAAGAATGAAAAAAGAAAATATGAAAAAGAATGAAAAAGAAAAAGATGAAAAAGAATGAAAAAAGAAAAAAGATGAAAAAGAATGAAAAAGGAAAAAGATGAAAAAGAATGAAAAAGAAAAAAGATGAAAAAAAATGAAAAAAGATGAAAAGAAAGAAAATAGAAAAGAAAGAAAAGGGAAAAAGAAAAGTAAAAGAAAGAATAAAAAGAACAAAAGAAAAAGAAAAAAGATGAAATTCATGGGACACAATGAGGAAAGAAAACTTGAAAAATTTAACACTTACAGGACACATCAAAGCAAGAGAAGCAGAGAAAAGGAGGTTTAGGAAATTTAACACTCACAGGACACATAAAAAACAGAGAAACAGGAAAAAGAAGGCTTGAAAAATTTAACACTTACAGGGCACATGAAAAACTAGCCACACAGAAGAAAGAAGACTTGGAGAATTTAATAAACATGAAACAGAACAAAAACAAAAGAAAAAGTGGAAACTTCTGCTGAATGATGAATACATTTGTATAAACTCCACAGAGACAAGGTTCATATAGAAGAAAGTATTGCTAAGTGCAACAAAAGATAAGAAGTCGTGGAGAGCCATGATTATCAACGTCTGGAAAGGAAATAAAAATTATAGTACATAACACTATATATACTACTTAAAATTAGCAAAGATTATTGCTTCATGAATTTGTGTGCTAGATTTTCTTTTGGTGATGTTCATTTTAGAATACCTTTCTTCAGACAATTTCAGAACACTTCAACATAGTACACAAAGTTGTTTACTAATTCAACACATGAATTATAAAAAGAAAATGTTCAGTTATAAACTGAGAAAAGTAATTTCAATTTTTTTAACAAATTCTGTTTATTTAGGGATTAGTAACCTATGGCTATCAGATATTGTGTATTCACTTTTGCAGTTAGGAAAGGCATGAGACCATCTCTTCTTCCTGACTTCAGCTATACATCCTCTCTATCTCCCTCTCTCTTTGATTTTCACATTTTTCTTCTCTTTCTTTCTTGCATTCCTTTCTCTTTCTCTCTCTGAACTCAAATTCACTTTCTCTGTCTCTCTCTCCTCCTACACTCACTCTTACTCTCTCACTCTGCACTCACTCTCTCCCTCACACTCATTCACTCTCTCAAAGAGTCTGCACATGCTTTTTTTATCCTTACTTACTTTTCTGTATCTGAATTTCTCTTGCACACCTCTCTCTCTTTTTATCTACTTTTGTGTGTGTGTGTGCGTGTGTGTGTGTGTGGTTGTTTTTTGATTGACTCGTTTGTTTACAGCTTATCAACCCATTGTGGGTTGCTTAAAACCAAAACATATTTCAGATTGTAGGAGGTCGCTTGCAGTACCTGGTGTTTTAAGCAGTCCCCCATAGAAGTACTGACCAGACTAAACACTGCTTAACTGTGTATGCATGGAGATACCCCAATTTGAAAATAGGCAATGACCTAAATAACAGAAGGAGGCTTTTCTATTTTCCATATATCCCAACTCACAGGACACATTAAAGGCCAGAGACTTGGAGAAAAACTGAGAATAAACGCTTTACACAGTTTGTAGAAAGGGATGGAGGAACAGATTCCACACACATAAAGAGGTTTCATAAAGAAAAATTTACAGCTGAGGACAACAAAGCTAAGAAATTGTGGAGAGCCATGATCACCAACATCCAGAAAGAGAGAAACCAACCCAAACAAGTTTTAACCAAGATTTTACTCTATTTCCTCCGATCTCTACCACACGCCCTCTACCACTTTACTCTATTTCCTCCCATCTCTACCACACGCCCTCTCCCACTTTACTCTATTTCCTCCGATCTCTACCACACGCCCTCTCCCACTTTACTCTATTTCCTCCGATCTCTACCACACGCCCTCTCCCACTTTACTCTATTTCCTCCGATCTCTACCACACGCCCTCTCCCACTTTACTCTATTTCCTCCGATCTCTACCACACGCCCTCTACCACTTTACTCTATTTCCTCCGATCTCTACCACACGCCCTCTCCCACTTTACTCTATTTCCTCCGATCTCTACCACACGCCCTCTCCCACTTTACTCTATTTCCTCCGATCTCTACCACACGCCCTCTCCCACTTTACTCTATTTCCTCCGATCTCTACCACACGCCCTCTCCCACTTTACTCTATTTCCTCCGATCTCTACCAGACGCCCTCTCCCACTTTACTCTATTTCCTCCGATCTCTACCACACGCCCTCTACCACTTTACTCTATTTCCTCCCATCTCTACCACACGCCCTCTACCACTTTACTCTATTTCCTCCGATCTCTACCACACGCCCTCTCCCACTTTACTCTACTTCCTCCGATCTCTACCACACACCCTCTACCACTTCACTCTACTTCCTCCGATCTCTATCACACGCCCTCTACCACTTTACTCTATTTCCTCCGATCTCTACCAGACGCCCTCTACCACTTTACTCTATTTCCTCCGATCTCTACCACACGCCCTCTACCACTTTACTCTATTTCCTTCGATCTCTACCACATGCCCTCTACCACTTTACTCTATTTCCTCCGATCTCTCGATCTCTCTCTCTCTCTCTCTCTCTCTCTGAAGTGTATGCGTTTGGGAAAACCCCAATTTGAAAATAAGCCAAAATGCAAATAATCAAAGGGCACTTTCCCATTTTCCAGCATGGATATGAATGAAAGACCTTATATTCCAAAATAGTTTTCAAAGATTAGTCATCAGGTAAAAAAATACCAACAAATTTAGCTGCACAAACAGTTGCACATTTCAAAAATGAGATATTTAATCATAACATTAAGACAAAAAACTCAAAATATATATCAGAGAGAAAATTTGGAACAGAGAGACTACATGAGTATTGCAGATTTTACAATTTTTTTTTTTTTTACCATTTCACCCCACGCAAGGCAATAAAGAACCTAAGATGCAAAGTATTACTGCGTGTGAGAGAATATGAGAAAAAAAAAGCACATTATTAATGCTGATGAACAATAAAAGAACAGAAATTAATAAAACAGAAAATAACATTTGACATTGCATTCAAATTTTTGAAGATCAAATTTGACTGGAAAGCAAAAAGCTGGGAGAGAGTTCCACAAGCAAGAAGTGTGAGAGAAGAAACTGTTAACATAGAACTTATGGTTACATCTCGCCATTTCAACAGTAACATGATGAGACCTTGTTGCCAATCTAGTGATTTGCTTAAATTCAAAGTCTAGGTAACATAAAGGAAAGTACATCAGAAGAATTACCTTGAAGGTATTTATAGAAAAGGCACAGGGAAGCTATGTTACAAAAGTGGAGAAGATGCCAGGTCAGGACCAATAACATTGCTGATTCTTTTTAGTATTTTATTAAGTATCCCTAAATAGTATAGTATAAATCATCAGACCAGATGTGGCAGCAATATTCAAAGTATGGCTGAGTAGTAAACTTATAAATGCATAAAATAGATGCATGATACAATGAAAACAACTTTCCTAGCTGAAGAACTAGCAATTGATTCAATATAATCTTTCTGCTTCAGGTCAGCGGAAAACAATCATCAAATATCCTAACTATTGTTCTCAGCTTGGTTATTACAGATGTTATTATAAACACGTTTCAACCAAATTCTCTCTGGCTATCATCAGGTGTCCACTGTCCATTTTTGAGATATCTGTTGTTATAGAGTCATTGTGTTCCTGTAATGCCAGTTACTATCTATTCCTGCTAAGTGAATGTGTGGTTGGTGTAATACCAGCTTGGAATGAGAAATCAGAGAGCCAAGTTCAAAATCCAGTCAGGTTCATTACATTCACTTACACACAAATATCCTTGAGAAAAAAAAAGTATGAATCCATCTCATCCCCCAGCTACGGGTTAAATAGTAGGTATTTTATTTGAAAAAAATCATTGTTATTCTTTAAAAAATTGTTAATGCAATATTTACTAATAGAAAAAAAGAATTATTTATACTTATAATTTCAGACATAAGTTAGTTTTAAATGACCAACAAAGGGTTGATAAGTTATAAAAAAAACAAAAAACAAATCAATCATTGCTGCTGAACTAGGAATTAAACTTACAACCAGTAGATAACAATAACACATTTTTAATCAATCTTATAATTGTCAGTATACTTTAATTATTTCAAACTTTTAAATTATCAGCCGAATAATGGAACCTGATGATGGCCAAAGAGTAATTGGCTGAAACGTTGTGTCTATAATAACATCAATGACAACCAGACTGAGAACAATAAATTGAAATAATTAAAGTATATTGACAATAATTTCAAAATGAAATATATAATTATCTAAATAATGAAAACTCGTCAGGGTAACCAAATGGTAAAACCATTTGATAATGAATATAAAGACTCCAGAAATACACTTTCAGGATGGTGGCATAGTGGATATAGGAGTTGGTTAGACATGTATTATTGTCATCTAATGTTTGTGAGTTCAATTCCTGGATCAGGTAGTGAAACACTGGGTTCAAAAGAATGAACAATTACTGGCATCACAGGGACAAAAATGACACAATACTCAACAGATATCATATATCAGCCAAACAATGGACACCTGATGATGACCAGAGCATACTTGGCTGAAATGCTGTGTTGGTAATAACATCATTATCAACGAAGACGAGAAAAATAGTTCAAAATAATAAAAATATATTTGACAATTCAGTCAGTCATTTAAGTGCCATACATGATACATGCTTGGGCGATCATGTCTCTTTCTATTCCTGACTGACTAGGCAAAGATTTTCCTGCAGCAGGTTGCCATTTCTTTCTGTGGTAGACAGGTTGCCAATTGAGGCAATAGGACCCAGTCTATCCTGCTATTCAACCTATAGCTGGAAGGAGAAGAGATGGATTGATACCTTTCCCAAGGGTATTAGTGCATAAGTGAATATAATGAACCTGACAGGAATTTGAACCTCTGAGTCCCAATTCTGACTTGTTATCCATTACACCACAACACATATAATATTTACAATTACTCATTTGAAAAATGGAAATACAAAGTGAGAATTTCTTTAGAATTATTCTTTAACATTTAACATTCTGCATTATTCATATTATCTTTTTCCATTGCATTCTTTTTCAATGCCTCTCAATTACAGTAACCTTATTGTTAATTTCACTCAAAAGTGTGTTCTGTTGCCATAGCAGGATATGACAACACAACTATGAAATCCAAATAAATTCAAATTCAAGGATCAGAATCACCTTCAGTTGCAGGATAAACTTTCTGCACAGCAAATGATGTCACAGAGTGAAAAGGTTAAAGCAGCAACAATATCAGCAATTAGATTCCTACCTTTTTCTTGGAGAAAACAATAACCAAAGTTAACCTACGTCAAGTCTGGTCATAACCTAGTTGGGTGACCACTTGGGAATACAAGGTGCTGTAGGCTTGAATGTGCAGGCAGTGTAATGGATAATGGCTCGGGATTGTTAATTGGAGAGCCAAGCTCCAATTCCCAATACTCACTTACATGGAAATACCTTTGGGAAAGGTATGAATCCACATCTATTCCCTCCAGCTATGGGTTAATTAGTAAGACTTGTATCACTAAATCATTATTTAAGAATTATTTTAAGAATATTTTCTGTCTTTAAATAACTTTCAAAGGATTGATCCATAAATCATTATCATCTACAAAACATTCTTAGAATCTAAAAATATTTTCTGGCTTTAAATAACCTGCAAAGGGTTGACAAGCCATAAAAAAAAGAAATCAATCCATCCACCAAGCAGAGTCAGGATGTAAGAAAGAGAAAAGAGAATGAATGACAGAAAAAAAAAAAAAAAAAAAGAAAAAAAGAAAAGAAAAGAAAAAGGAAAAAACAAACAGAAAAGAAAGAAAGAAAAGAAAAAGAATGGTGAAAAAAGAAAAAGAAATAAAAGGAAAAAGAAAAAGAAAAAACAAGGAAAAAAGAAAGAAAAGAAAAAAAAGAAAGAAAAGAAAAAAAAGAAAAAGAAGAAAAATGGATAATTAAAAAGTTAAGTTGATTTCATCAAAGTGTCATCAAATTAGTAGAAAACCTGATTTAATTAGGGGAAATCAGATAAATTCAAGATATTCTTTTTCTTTATGCATACCAGGGGGTGCAGAAGGGGGTGCAGAAGGTGCAAAGACCCCAGGCATCCATATGAGGAGGGCATCCAATCAAACAGTGAAATAAAAATTTAGTTTTAGAAATCGTCTCTTAACTTCATAGTACACGCGCCCTACAGTCCCACAAGCTGGTGTGAATGTGGATCTGTGTTTTGATAAGCGAGACCGGAGTAGGCTCCTCCGACTTGAGTCTTAAAGGCATACAGTCAAGGAGTTGGCCTTAGGCATTACCACACCTCTACACGCCATCGATGCATACTCTCTTGGCATACATTAGCATTTTGACTATGAGACATTATAAAAATAAGAAGTCATTTTGAATGCTTTGTTTAGTTCAAGGTTGAACAAACTATGACCCACATGCAGTCTGCCTGAGGATTTTATGCAAGCCACAAGAACAAAACATTGTAGGTTTTTTTTTTAAAACATCTGTAAATAGATTTTGGTATTTTTTAGTTTCATATTGCACTAAACAGTCACCTATTCAAAACATGAAAAATGAAAGTAAAAAATATGAAAGTTATTTACATAAAAAGAAATTGTTTTTTTTTTTAAAAAAAAAAATCAAATATTCTAATTTTCAGAATTGTACTGTTAAAACCTAAACTCAATTAAAAAAAATGTCCCAACTTCATCACTGGCTCAAAATAGCAACCGTAAATATTTTCCACACAAAACATATTTAAAAAATCAGGAATACTATTTTAAAATAAGAATATTGAAAGCAGTAAAAAATTCAGAAGAGTAATCAAAAACAAAAATCGCTTGCTTAGACAGAATAACAAAATTGAGAAGAAAGAGTATTACAATTCTAAGATTCTATAAATCACAATTTTCATGTAAAGCTTAAGAAATAAGAAAAAACCGTCAATAAAAGAAGATTAAAAAAAAAAATACACACCCATAATTCTATTATTTTTTTTTAATCATTTCACTCCAGCAAGACAATAAAGCCACTAAGGCACAAAGGGTTACTAAGTGCAAAAGAATATTAAAAAAAAATAAAACATTATTATTTTGAACAGGAGTAGAGGTCTATTCCTTATTCTATGTTTAGAGTCATGTTTCCGGTTCCTTCTAAATTCTTTTCAATCATTTTCATTCCCAGCAGCCCATTGTGTCTTAGTGGCATTATCGCAAGAAGTGTAAGAGAAGATACTGCTAACATAGAACTTTATGAAGAAAGTGATACCAAACTACTTTGGAATTAATATCGAAATCTTATTTAACAGTTAGTTGCTTCCATGAAGTTGATTGTATCAAGGGAGATAATCAAGCCATAGTGTGAAGCACAAAGAAAATACAAGAGCCATGAGAGTAAATGAAAAATCTGACGGATTTAAAAGTAGATATGAGGGTAGAGAATACAATTCAATTCTTTCTGGAAATGTGGAAACATGTTTTTATCTGCTGACAAATAAAAAAAATCAATGAAAAAGGCATCGGAATAGAAATAATTTCAAGATTTGCATTAAAAAAATGGTATCTGGAAAGATAAGAACCACTGCTAGATCAGACTGTACCGTGCATTGGTCTTCGAAATCTTGGACATTAACAGCAGAATTACAGGAAAAGAATCCAAGCATTAGAAATGAGATGTTACAGAACCATCTTCGACATCTCCAATGTTGACTGAATCACAAACGACTTCATCACACAAGAAACGGGTCCATTGGAAAACCTCATAACCACCATCAAGAAAACAAATTGAAACGGTTATGGACATAAAAGCAAATGACCTCCAAGGTCTGGACTTAAGCAAAAGAAGACGAGGCAGACAGAGGAAAAAAACAGGCTGACAATATCAACAAGAGGATGAAGATTGTTTACAGAAAGAGACTCGGACATTGGCACACAACTGAGACATATGGTCAGGTATTCAAATATTCAGCATCCCTATGACCTCACCTGGTTATGGAACTAATGGTGATGAGAGCCTTCCTTTTATTAACTATTTCCTATTTTTTTTCTCTATAATCATTTCACTCCAAGGAAGGCAATAAAACCCCAAAGGCACAAGGAGGCTATTGAGTATAAAAGAATATGAGAAAAAGAAAACATTATTGAAAGAGAACAATAAACGAACAGGAATTAAGATAACAAAAGATAACAATTGATGTTGCACTTAAATTTTTTAACATCAAAGTTAACTGGAAAGCAAGATGTTGGAAGAGAGTTCCACAAGCAAGAAGTACAAGAAGAGAAACTTTTAGCAAACTTATGATGACATAACTTACATTTACATCTAGGCATTTTGACTGTAAAATGATGAAACCTTGCCACCAATCTAGTAGTATGCTTAAATTCTCTTCCTTTATTAAGGATACTAAGAAGCTTGTTTGTAAATATGAGAGGATCCTCTTGAAAATAAGTAGACAAAACTTGTCTAAATTATTCAATGAGACATTTCTTAATGAAAACATGCTGCCAAAATACATGCTATATATATATATATATATGCATTACTTAAAAATCGAAAACCAAAAAGAGAAAATATACAGTGTAATAAATAAATAACGACAAGTATAATAAATTGATCTAAATACATCCAAATATATAAATAAACTAACAACCGATACCGATAAACACTAGCCATTTAGAAAAAACAAATAAAGATAATCAATCCAAATAAATAAATTAAAAACTGTTCCCGCCAAAATAATAGTCAGAACAAACCACAACATCCCACCCCAAAATTCAACAAATAGCTTTATCTTCCCAAACAAAAACAAAACTGCTAAATAAGCTATATAAACTAATTTTTATTACGTTAATAAAAACTCCGATCAAAATAAAAATAATAAAAAAATAATATATAAGACAAAAAATAAAAATAAAAATAAATGAAAACTAGCAAAATAATTTGACCCAAATAAATAAATAAACGACTTCCGGTAAAATAGCCACCATAATAGACAACCCACAATAAGCTATATAAACAAATTTTTACTACGTTAATAAAAACACCGATCAAAATAAAAAACAAAAATAAAGTAAATATAAAGGATAAAAAACAAAAATAAAATTAAATAAAAACAAGCAAAATAATTTGACACAAATAAATAAATAAACAAATGAACGACTTCTGGTAAAATATCTGCCAAAAATGACTACCCACAATGCACTACTGACCCGTATATATAAATAGCAGAGAAAAATAACAGCACTCATGGCCCGACGATTGAATCTAGCATGAAACAGACTGTTACCTCTAAGTGTTGACTTCTATGTTCACTTTTATATATATATATATATATATATATATATATATATATATATATATATATATATAGGTAATAATCCACTGGTAAATAATCCAAGTGAATCTTGATAATATATTATATTAAAACTGATCCACAAAAGGACCTCAATGTATTTATTATAACAGAACATATACATAGAATAAAAATCCAAAGTTACCTATTCAAATGTAATGTAATATATATATATATATATATATATATATATATATATATATATATATATATATATGCATTCACATAGGATTAAAAGCCATCAAAGTTTACATATGTCTGGAAATAGTTTGTGCTAACCAGAATTATTCAAATACTGCAAATTTTATTTACCAGTACTAAATGAAAATTTAAGAAATACTTTTGATGCACCCTAATAAAAGATAATAATATAGTAAGTCAAGGATAGACTTTTTTCTTTTAAAATGGTTTTCAGCCTGTACAAGGCCCAAGAGCCGCTTGAGGTAGAGTGTTACAGAGTAAGAGGCAGCACCCCAAGCAAGGTGATAATGTCACCAAGATGCAAAGCACCACCAAGATTGGAAGAGAGGGAAAAGACTTTAGAAGGAATTGGAAACCCAATGCTAAACAGGAAATAAAAGGATAAACCACTACTCCTGTTCAAAAGATCAAGGAAGAATAAATGATATAAAAACCTCTTAACTTAAATAATAAATAAGATTTCAGTTTTAAGCAGAGATGTTAGGAGTATAAGGTTGAATTAGATTTTAGAAGGAACTGGAAACCCAATCCTAAACAGGAAACAAGGGATAAACCTCTACTCCTATTCAAAAAAACCTATTTACTCCTACTGAAGGAAGAAAATAAATAAATAACATTTTAGAGTTTAGCAGGAGACATTAGAAGTATAGATTTGAAGTAGACTTTAGAAGGAACTGGAGACCCACTCCTAAACAAGAAACAAGAGATAAACACGTAATCCTGCTCAAAAGCTCAGGGAGGAATGTGAACTTGCAATTGGCAAACCTATCTACTCCTGTTCCCAAATGGAAGTGATGATGGCATCATTAGTTGGTAACTGTCTGTATTAGATTGGTAGAAAATGTCTTTTGCTTGTGTTCTTAAATAAATTAAAAAAAAAAAAAAATCTTTCTCATTATAGCATCTGAAATTTGTAATTGTTCTATTTTAAAAGTAAAATGTTACTTAGCCATCAATTAAGATGGAGAGTGTTTCTTTGCATTGGGATATTTCTAGGCAGTTCAAAGTTACAGGAACTAAAAGTGATAACAAAACATTGTTTCACCTCAAACGAAGTGTCATTTAATCGGTTTTACCTTTGATACATTGCTAATTAATAGTCACAGGTTAATGAGAAAACTTGTTACTGTAGCAATAATTAAGACTTTAAGAATCAGAACAAAACCAATGAAAAAACAAACAGGAAATGCTAAATGGATTGAGTGGGTATCAGAATTTGAATGTACAGGTTGCAAAACAGCAATGTGGAAAATAGAATCAGATGTATCTAAATTCTGGACAAGGCTGCTGTGTTCATTACTGCTCTTGAAAAAGGTATGAAGCTACAGTTACTTTTTTTTCGTTTTGTTTTTTTAATCTATTCACTCCCAACAAAGGTAATGATGCCACTAAGACACAAGGTGCTACTGGAAGTGAAAGAGAATGAAAAAAGACTTCAGAGGGAACAGGATACCCAATCCTTAACAGGAAACGAGGGATAACCCCTAGTCCTGTTCAAAAAATGGGAAGGGCATGAACTGGACGATAGGTGAACCTATCAAAGAAAATATAAATACTAAATAAAATTGAAGTTTGACTTTAGAAGGAACTGGCAAACAATCCTTAACAGGAAACGAGGGATAACCCCTAGTCCTGTTCAAAAAAATGGGAAGGGCATGAACTGGACGATAGGTGAACCTATCAAAGAAAATATAAATACTAAATAAAATTGAAGTTTGACTTTAGAAGGAACTGGCAAACAATCCTTAACAGGAAACGAGGGATAACCCCTAGTCCTGTTCAAAAAAATGGGAAGGGCATGAACTGGACGATAGGTGAACCTATCAAAGAAAATATAAATACTAAATAAAATTGAAGTTTGACTTTAGAAGGAACTGGCAAACAATCCTTAACAGGAAACGAGGGATAACCCCTAGTCCTGTTCAAAAAAATGGGAAGGGCATGAACTGGACGATAGGTGAACCTATCAAAGAAAATATAAATACTAAATAAAATTGAAGTTTGACTTTAGAAGGAACTGGCAAACAATCCTTAACAGGAAACGAGGGATAACCCCTAGTCCTGTTCAAAAAAATGGGAAGGGCATGAACTGGACGATAGGTGAACCTATCAAAGAAAATATAAATACTAAATAAAATTGAAGTTTGACTTTAGAAGGAACTGGCAAACAATCCTTAACAGGAAACGAGGGATAACCCCTAGTCCTGTTCAAAAAAATGGGAAGGGCATGAACTGGACGATAGGTGAACCTATCAAAGAAAATATAAATACTAAATAAAATTGAAGTTTGACTTTAGAAGGAACTGGCAAACAATCCTTAACAGGAAACGAGGGATAACCCCTAGTCCTGTTCAAAAAAATGGGAAGGGCATGAACTGGACGATAGGTGAACCTATCAAAGAAAATATAAATACTAAATAAAATTGAAGTTTGACTTTAGAAGGAACTGGCAAACAATCCTTAACAGGAAACGAGGGATAACCCCTAGTCCTGTTCAAAAAAATGGGAAGGGCATGAACTGGACGATAGGTGAACCTATCAAAGAAAATATAAATACTAAATAAAATTGAAGTTTGACTTTAGAAGGAACTGGCAAACAACCCTTAACAGGAAACGAGGGATAACCCCTAGTCCTGTTCAAAAAAATGGGAAGGGCATGAACTGGACGATAGGTGAACCTATCAAAGAAAATATAAATACTAAATAAAATTGAAGTTTGACTTTAGAAGGAACTGGCAAACAATCCTTAACAGGAAACGAGGGATAACCCCTAGTCCTGTTCAAAAAAATGGGAAGGGCATGAACTGGACGATAGGTGAACCTATCAAAGAAAATATAAATACTAAATAAAATTGAAGTTTGACTTTAGAAGGAACTGGCAAACAATCCTTAACAGGAAACGAGGGATAACCCCTAGTCCTGTTCAAAAAAATGGGAAGGGCATGAACTGGACGATAGGTGAACCTATCAAAGAAAATATAAATACTAAATAAAATTGAAGTTTGACTTTAGAAGGAACTGGCAAACAATCCTTAACAGGAAACGAGGGATAACCCCTAGTCCTGTTCAAAAAAATGGGAAGGGCATGAACTGGACGATAGGTGAACCTATCAAAGAAAATATAAATACTAAATAAAATTGAAGTTTGACTTTAGAAGGAACTGGCAAACAATCCTTAACAGGAAACGAGGGATAACCCCTAGTCCTGTTCAAAAAAATGGGAAGGGCATGAACTGGACGATAGGTGAACCTATCAAAGAAAATATAAATACTAAATAAAATTGAAGTTTGACTTTAGAAGGAACTGGCAAACAATCCTTAACAGGAAACAAGTGATAAACATCTACTCTTGTTCAAAAACCTGAGGAGGATTGTAAACAAGACAGGAGACAAACCTATCTCCTCTATTGATTGCATAAAATACTAAAGTAGACTTTTTAAGTAATTTTTATCGGGCAACTTATCTCGGAAAAAGATAAATGATGAACTGAAAACTACACCATTATTTTTGCAAGAAGAATAATGGGAATTCACAGACAATGGCATCATAGAGAGCCATGACTGCCTTTGTGTTGAACTAAGATTGCATTTTAAAAAATTCTTCAAGATTAAAAGGAAATAAAAAAGGTAATATTTTCCTTTCTTTTTTTTACTAATTATTCTACAAGGCCCAAGAGCCACTCAAAGTAGACTGTTACTGAATGAGGCTGTTATGTGAGCCCAAGAGGATGAGGTAAGAGGTGTACATTATGATGTGTAAAAAAGATAACGGTTAACCGTAGACTTGAAGATGTTAGATAGTAGTGATTGGAGAAGCATCCCCTCGGGTGTCTTTTCCACAAAATAGAAGTTTTTGGAAAGAAGTCATTCAAATGGAACTTCCTCCCTACTAATGGAATACAAAGGAAATAGGGGTAACTTGTCCCAGTGTACGTTATATGGTGGGTCTTAGCTGTGGAGATCTGAACTGGTGGAACTACAGCGTGTAGACAAGCGAGAAGAGGGAGAGATGTCAGGTTGTGAAAGAAAGTGGACAGGGGAGGAAAGAAAGAAAGAAAGAGAAAAACAAGAAAGAAAATGCTAAAGAAAGAGAGACAGAAATGAGGAAAGAAAATATAAGAAAGAAAATCAAAAAGAAAATGAAAAAAAGAGAAAGAGAAAGACAGAATAATAAGAAAGAAAGGATGAAAGAAAGAAAGAAAGTGATAGAGAAGGAATGAGGGAACAATGAATATATAAAGAAATAAAAAAAAGGAAAATAAAGAGAAGAGAGAAAAAGAAAGAGGAAGAAAGACAGAATAAAAAGAAAAATAGAAAAAATAACAGGTCAAGAAAGGAGAACGATAAACAGAGGCAAAGAATGGAATCAGAGAATAAAGACATTTTTGAAGAGACAAAAAGAAAGAAAGAAAAAACAAAGACGAAAAGGTAGAAAGAAAGGCAGAAAAAGAAAGGAACAACAGAAAGAAAGACAGCCAGAAAGAAAAGAAAGGTAGATAGAAAGATTAGGTAAAAAGATACAGATGGTGATGGATAAATTGTCATCTAAATGATGCAAAAATGAAAATAACACTAACATCTCATTTTAAAAATGACACAAAAATACCTTGAAATATGAAAGAGTGAATCTATTCAATAAAATCACCATTGGCTACAGCCATGGCCTTCGGAATCTCCTGCAGCTCTTCTGGACAGGCTCCTTGTTTAAATTGGTGAATGCTGCCATAATCCTTGCCTTCAGTTAATTTTTGGTATTACAAGGAGTTTTGTTGGTCTCTCACTCAACTGCACCCCACACATAATAATCAAAGGGGAGTTAGGTGGCCAGATGTAAGGTGTGATATGGTTGCAGAAATTGTCTAACAGCCATAACTGGGTTCTCCTGCTTGTGTGGCATGGTGTGGAGTCCTGTTGCCAGACATAGGGCCTTCCAGCGTCCACCCTCTTGAATCAGGGCACCACTACCTCCTCAAGCCACTTGATAGAGGCCTCCGTGTTGAATCTGGAACCTTGTTGGAAGATGAATGGAGGTATAATGTTGCCATCACTACTGATCAATCCAAACCCCATGATGTTGACTGGATATTTGGTTTTCATCACTTTTGGGGACACAACAAGCCAAGAGTTGTTCTGTATGTTCATCATCTTATCCTGGCAGAAATTTTTCTTGTCTGAGAAAAATCAAAGCATGTTCAGTTGGAGGGGATGCCTGAGTTTGTTCAAAAGCTTTGTAGCACAGTCTCTCTTCTTGCTCTTCAAGGCTTGAGATAAAAATTGGCCTTTTTTCATCTTGTATGAGAAATACCAAATGTCTTCCTGCACTACCTGCTTGATAAGAAACTAAGACACTCCTGTGTCCTTGGTTATAAATCTGATTGACTTGGAGGGATCATTGCCAATCATAACTGAGATCTCACCAACAAATTTAAGAGTTCTTTTCTCATCAGCACAATCAGAGTGAGCTTCCCAAGCTGCAGTACCTTCGTAATCACCATTAGACTCATCCAACTCTTTCTGAATCCTCTGCACTCTCCTTAGATTGACACCCAAACACTCTGAAATGTTTGTATTGGAGCCTCTGGTGCAAATGCAGTACAGCATGCCATTTCCAAATTCCTGGCAAAGTGAATTATGTCATGGTGTTCTTTTTCCCATGGACAATAAAAAGATAGATAGATAGATAGATACCAAAATTGACAAAAATAAAATAAGTAAGAAATGATACTCATAGTGTCAGCCAGTTAAAACATAAAAGGAATGGAATTTGGCACCCACCCTGATTTCAACAGGTGCCCTCTGATGGAATTATTCCAAATACCCACACTGACCATAAAGCAGAACAGTTAATTTGCATTTTAGGAATTACACTGACTGTTTAGTTTAACTGAATACAATAGCATTTTAAATACTGACAAAGGCTATAAATTATCAGATAACATAAACAAAACCATGTCACTTTAATAAATGAATATATTTTCTACAAATTAACATCAAGTTTTGTTTGAACTTCTAGAATGAGGAGTTATTATTATTTACATTATTTATATCTGAAATAATATCCTCATTTTTGTTGTTATCACATTTCGGCTAATATGCTCTCTGGCCTTCATCAGGTGTATTGTTAAATTGTCTAGCAGACTATTATTCTTTAAAGAATTGTATTTTCCTCCAACTTCCTCATTTTGACCTTTGAGGTCAGATGGTAGACAAAACAAAGGAAGTCCTTTTTGATTAGTTAAAACTAGTTGGGGAAGATTAGAGAGATATATAAAGTTATTTCAGTGAGTAATTTTTTACACATCGAAGAGATCAGACATGGTTTTTTTGTGTCTCACGGAAGCTGCTCCCCAGCAGGGTGATAGAGTGACCCCACTGGCTTGTTAGAAATGTACACATCAATGTTTTTAATAAAGTACAAGTTAAAAATCCCTTTTGTTGAAGTTCTCATTTTATCTCCAAACTAAAAGAATAACTAGCAATCACGCATCCTGAAGATGACAAAGAGAGGAATGCAACATATGAGTGAATCAAGACCATCATCCCAAGACTACCCCAAGGACGAAATGGGTATACAACAGGTTTTTGATCCGGGTAACCCACAGGGAATTTCAAACTGATCCCTTTATTTAAGCTACTGGAAAATAGTAGGTGTTGGTTCATGAATATGGTGACATAGTAATTGTGAGTTCAATCCCTGGGTAAGGCAATGTGTACTCAGACTCCATGGATACAGGGTGAGCAATAATTGAACAGTATTAAAAAATAAGAACTAGACTAGATAACATTGCAGATTCTTCTTTGAATCTTCTCAAGAAGCTCGAAATACATAGCAGAAGCCCCAGACCAGATGTGGCAGCAATATTCAATGCATGGATGAATGGTAGACTTATAAATATGCAAGATAGATTCTTCTTTGGATTTTATCAAGAATCTCTAAAATACATAGCAGAAGCACCAGACCAGATGAGGCAGCAATATTCAAAGCAAGGATGAATGGTAGACTTATAAATATGCAAGATAGATTCTTCTTTGGATTTTATCAAGAATCTCTAAATATATAGCAGAAGCACCAGACCAGATGTGGCAGCAATATTCAATGCATGGATGAATGGTAGACTTATAAATATGCAAGATAGATTCTTCTTTGGATTTTATCAAGAATCTCTAAATACATAGCAGAAGCACCAGACCAGATGTGGCAGCAATATTCAATGCATGGATGAATGGTAGACTTATAAATGTGTAAGATAGATTCTTCTTTCAATCTTCCTTAGGATCTCGAAATACATAGCAGAAGCACCAGAACAGATGTGGCAGCAATATTAAATGCATAGGCAAATGGTAAACTTATAAACATGCAAGATAGATTCAGCGAGAAAAACTGTATAGGCTGACACAGTGAACCAACTTTGCTAGGAGCAAACCTAGCACTTGATTCAATACAGTCATTCCACTTCATGTCAACGGAAAACATTAGCCCAAGAATGTGCAGTGAGTCCCTCTCCTGGAGGTTAGCATCAGCCATGCTGATGGAAGGGTGAAAGGGTTCTCGTAGAAAACAGTTTCATTTTGGAGGCATTAAAATTATGAAGCCATTCCTTGCTTCAGTAAACAACAGATTGTAGGTCATTTTTAGATCACCTGTTAATTTGACCATATAAACCAATCAGACTGAATCATTTTGTAAAAGTGCTTCAGTAGATTGGAAGCCATAAATCCTAATAAACCTTCTGCTATTCTGTGACAAGTAGCAATTCGTCTGATAAAAAAGGTGAGTTCTTTAACTAATCATATTACAATAAAAACGATTGATATATACACTGAGGAATTTTTCCTCTCTTCATAAACCACATTGTTATATTAACTGAGTTTGTATATTTATAAAATCTTCATGATTGATTTGGTTTTTATGGCTTACCAACCTTTTACAGGGTATTTAAAGCCAGAAAATAATTTAGAGTCTAAGAATTTTCTGCAGATTTATAATTATTTACTGATACAAGTTCTACTAATTAACCCATAGCTGGGAGAGAAGAGGCGAATTCATACCTTTCCAAAGGGTATTTACACATAAATGAATATAATGAACTCAACTGGAATTGGAACTTGGCTCTCCAATTTCTAATTCCAAGCTGTTATTCATTACACTACCCACACATCCAAGATTATAGCAACTGGTATTCCCAAGCAGTCATTCATCTAAGTACTGACCAGGCTCGATGTTGCTTAACTTCAGGGACCGTACAAGAACCAATGTAAAATCTTCACCCACACTATGCCGTTTTATACAGACAGCGGTTTGTGTGTCTACAGATGCACATCTCTTGCTGGGACTTTCAGAATTCTATACATGTGAGGTTTATTTAAATATCTGATACATTTAGCAAGAAGAAATAAAGTTATATTAAGAAGAAACCTATTTACAACTAGGAGATATTATGTACACACATCTTCACCCCAAAAAGATTTCCTGCGAAACTGTTCTTTAGTTACTGTAAGAAAAGAAAAAAGGAACTGATGAAAATAAAGTGAAAAAAAAATTGATCCATCAACTTGTGATGACAAGAGAAAGGAGAACATTTTTTAGCTAAAATCTGACACCTAGGAATTGGATGAATATACAGAAATTAAATCCTTTTTTTTTCCATCTCAAGCAAGGCGGAATGCCAATAATATGAAGGGGTTTTACAGGGAGGGAAAGTGAGAGAAAAGACTGGATTGTGGAAAGGACAAATGATGAATAGGATTCAAGAAAATAAAAGATAGCAATTGACAATACATTTAAATTTTTTATTTATCAGGGAAGCAAGTAAACAGGAGTTTTACAGGCAGGAAGTGCGAGAAAAGAAACTGTTGGAGTAGAAGTGGTGGCTGCATTTAGCTATTTCAACAGTAAATGGGTGGGACCTAAATGCCAATCTAGTAGCACACTTAAATTCCTGTAGTTGGGGCACCAGGAAATAAAGCTCATCTTTCTAGAAAAGACAAAGGGAAGCCACGTTATGTCAATGAGAAAGTGACTAAAGTGGAGATTCCAAGTCAGGGTCGATTACATTGTAGATCCTTCTTTGCATTTTGTGAAGGAACTCGATATGAATAGCAGGAGCACCAAACCAAATATGGCAACAGTATTCAATACACGGACAATTGGTAGATTTGTAAATGTGCAAGATGGGATTCTGATGAGAAAAACCTTCTGGCACGACACAGTGACACAACTTTCCTTGCAGTAGATGCAGCTATTGATTTGATGTAGTTCCTCAACTCCAAATCAGTTGAAAACATGAGACCAAGAAGGTGCAGTGTGTTACCCTCCAGGAGTCTAGCATCATCCATGCTGATGGCAGTCAGGAAAGTTTTTCTATGGTGGTTAAATGAAGCAGATTTGTTTTGGAGGTCCTTTTCAAGGGCAACAGCCAGGTTTACTTTTTGCTATGGAGATATTTTTCAACCAATAAAATCCCATCAGACGATTTGTTTGGTAAGCAATAATTACTTTGGCAAATACCATCAAAACACTTGGTAGACCTAGTTGCAGACCTACCACATGCTATTTCTGGACCATTTAGAAAATAACAATAACTCCACTCACCACTCTCACAAATTATTTTCTAACTAATGAAAACCTTGTATTCAAAAAGTTCACACCTCTATGTGAAATTAGATTTTGGATCTCCCTTACAGATATAAAAATAGAAGCATACTGCTACTCAGGGGTTCAAAACAATTTTTGAAGCCAGTTTGATCTACACATGCATACCCACACACACAATGAAGAGATGACAGCCAGCAGCCACCGACAGACACATTAAGCTGACCGTCATGAAGTAAGTGTCCACACATCTCACATTGAACTAAGAACACTTAATTACTTTATAATACAAACTTCACTGCAAGGAGGAAAATCAAACCTTTTATTGTTATTGTATACTTCTGAAAAGAGTATATAAATAATTTATAAAATAATACAGAATTTCAACTGATGTTCTGCTTCTACTTTTCCTCCAGAAAATAACCTTTTATATATTTCATTTAAAAGATGTGTTGTTAAATGTTTGGAATCCTGACAGAAAGCAACAAAAACCTGGGTAGATGCGGATCCCAACAAATATACAGACATTATGCACAAAGAAAAAAACAGATCAGTTTCAAAGTTAACAAACGAGTTGAATGTTGCGGTTAACGTTGCCAAGATTAATTTATTACTAGCTGGTGGGAAAAAAAAGCCTTCAGGAAATATAATGGACTCCTCCAGAATACTTAAACATTCTTATCTTAACTTCTTCATTTTATTTTCAGTGTATTAAATTGAAAAACTTCAGAATTAACAGTATTGTTTGAGTACTGATTTTTGACAGACTCACTCTCTTTCCCCTTTGACTTCAGAGTGATGACATGTGTTGTTCATGATGACGGTAGTCTTTGAGTATAGAATTCAGAGGTTGGCAGTGAATATTTCGAAGACAGTAGGGGAAGCGTAGTTCAGGTTAGCAGTGGATATCTCAATTCAGTAGCAGAGCATAGTTCTTCCTTCTGTCCTGGTCATCTTTGGTTGTGACAGGTTCGCATTGGACATTCGGAGAGAGTAACCAAAATGGCCGCCGTTATATAAGACGGATTGAATATTTTACGCCTTCTGATTGGTTAACCTTCATTTGGGGGAACTATAAAGTGAGTCCAGTCATTTGAGTTTGCTCACTAGTATACATACATAATGGTACACAAAATTGTAACAACATATGTCTTTCTTCTCCTGCCAAAAAAAAAAATGGCATTGAACGTACTTTAGAGACACCAACCCAAGATGATGTCAAATTTATTGATAACTTTAACAATGAAGTTCATTTTTTTCTCCTTAGGCTTACAGCCACGTCACATTGAATCACTGGTACCTGTATGATCACCAAAGTTAAGCAATGTCAAGTCTGGTCAGTACCTACATGGGTGACAACTTGGGAATGCCAGTGGTTTGTAAGCTTGGATGTGTGGGTGGTGTAATGGATAATAGCTCAGGGTTGTTAAATAGAGACTCAAGTTCCAATTCCCATTGGTTTTGTTATATTCACTTATGTGCAAATATACTTGAGAAAGGTATGAATCCACCTCTTCTCCCTCCAGCTATGGGTTAATTAGTAATACGCATATCACTAAACCATTATTATTATTTCAGCTATGGGTTAATGAGTAAGACTTGTATCATTAAACCATTATAATCTCAAAAAAATAAATAAATAAAAATAAAACATCAATTCTTACAATCTAAAAATAATTTTCTGGCTTTAAATAGCCTGCAATGGTTTGATAAGCCCTAGAAAACAAATTAATCAATTAATTAAATACTGATTAGCTAAACTAGCATATGTTTTAGATTTATTTACATTATCTACAATATAAATGTATTGAAACTATCTTGGCCACAAAGTGAGGGATCAGTTTATTTATTGCCTGTAATATAGAATTGATCTCCAATTTTATATCCACATAATTTCTTGCTTCTGATCATGCATGAATCCATCTGTTCTCTCCCCGACTATTATCTCAAAAAAAGAAAAAAAAGAAAATTCTCAGTCTAAAAATATTTTCTGGGTTTATATACATATATATATATATATATATATATATATATATATATATTTGGACAAAAACTGTTTTTAAAATGACAGAGTTCATTCTTTTTCTTTGAAAGAAACCTTTTTTGTTCAACACTTCTTCAGAAAGATTCATGGGGTGGGAGAACAAACATACAAACAAAATAATAACCATAAACAGCGAAACTGAAAAAAGTGCATGATGGGTAAATAAGGAGCCACAACTAAAATAGATTTATTGCTAAAACAATAAATCAATGTAAATAAGCTCCTAGTGAGTATCAAAGAGAAAAACTTTGTACTCACGACCGCCACCCCCAATGAGACACAGAGAACAAAGAAAGTTCTGCTTCTGTCTGCACAAAGTCGGTCAATGAAGCTTGATATGAACAGCTTATAAAAAATATAAATGTTTAGCCGACCGAGCGTCATCTGAACATTTCAAAGGGCAACCTGGGTTGTTAACCGAATGTAGTCTAATCGCTGACTCACGAACCGATTGAGTCAAGCCAATACTGTCACTGAGTCCACCCAGTCTTTATACATAAATATATATATATATATATATATATATATATATATGCCATACAATATCATTTATCTTTGATATATTTTCAAAATGATATCTTCAGATGATACATATAATTATATATGCTATAATGTATCTTTGATATTAAAATGATATCTGTCTATATTTCTGAGATGAGGTATTGTAATTATTTACACTATTTTCATTGTTCTACTCCAGTAGACAAAATAAAGAGTTCAGTTTGAAATTCCAATCACCTGAAGAAGGCCAGAGCATACAACAGCTGAAATGTTGTGAATATGGTAACAAAGATGAAGACAACAGTCCGAACAATGTAAATAGTGTAAACCACTGAAATGATATATTCATATATCCATATTTACATTATATGCTATCATATATACTTGATATATTTTCAAAATTATGTTTTTCATTTTTCAATTATTTCACTCCAAGCAAGGTGATAAAACCACTAAGATGCAAGGGGTTACTGAGGGTGAAAGAAAATGAGAAAATGTTATTGTATAGAAAGGACGATAAAATAACATGACAGAAAAAAAATACAGATGTCAACAAGATTGCATTTAAATTTTTGAAGATCATAGTTCACAGGAAAGCAAGAAGCTATAGGGAGAAGAGAGTTCAACAAGCAAAAAATATTAGCATAGAAATTATGGTTATAACTAGTAATTCCAATTGTGAAATAATGAAACCTATCTGCCAATCTAGTACTGCACTTAAATACATGAAGTTACAGTGCCAATTCGGACAGCTGATCAGAACAATCACTATAGAAATATTTATAGAATAGACACAGGGAAGCTATTTCATGGTGGTTGAAAAGGGATTGAAGCAGTGATGCCAGATCAGGACCAATAACATTGCAGATTCTTTGGATTTTATCAAGAATCACAGATATAAAACAGAAGAGCCAGACTGGATGTAGCGACAATATCCCATGTATGGACAAATGGTAAATTTGTAAATGTGCAAGATTACTATAGATTAAGCACTCCAGATTACGAATATAAAAAAATCACGAATATGAAAAGAATAAAATTTTTTTTCATTAAATTTTATAAAAGTTAGCAAGTGTGTCCAGTTTCCTGTGTAAATTTATTTTAAATTAATCTCCTTACAGAAACTAAAACAAAATATGCTCATATGATGCAATTACTTCATTAAAAGTGAACGATATAAAAATCTGCATCTCATTTTTGTCTCCTTTTGCTATCTCCTTTTTTAACTTAGAGTTGTCCTTCTTCTAGACTGGCTACTACCAAAGTTTAGATAATCCAGTCTACCTTTTTATTTAATCCATAGCAGAGAGGAGAGGAAAGAGATGGGTTTATGTCTTTCCAAAGGACCTTAGTAAAAAAAAAAGGACACAACAGATAAGCCAGTAACTTGAATTTGATTTACTAATTTCATTTTCCACACAGAGATTTATGCCAAAAAAACTAAGCTTATTATGAATATTGAAAAAAGACTTTCAACTTAGATAAAAAGTGATCCAATTCAAATATTTTAGCTTGATTATCAGCGAAGTGAACTCCGGAACAGAAATGATTTTTAAAAAATAAGCACAATGGCAGTTGCCACAAAACTAAGAACCATCTGGAAAGACAAGAACATCTGCCTGAAATCAAAGACCAGGCAGTTGTGCACATTGGCCTCCTTACACATTCTTTATGCCTGCAAGTCTTGGACATTAACAGTGAAGAATTCAAGCATTAGAAATGAGACTCTACAGAACCATCACAGAGATGACAACCACATCACAAATGATGCTATACAGTACACCAAACAAGAAACAGGGTCACTAAAGACCTCCTGAACACCGTGAAGAAAAGCAAGTTGAAATGGTATCACAAGAGACAACAATCTTTGCACTAGCATAATACAAAGTCCCTGCAAAAGAGACAGACAGAGGAGGAAATGGTCTGACAATGTGACTGTGTGTACTGGAAGATCATTTATACAGTGGCATACAACTGAGATAGATGGAGAAAACTACCTACAACCACAACCAGTCATAAGAGACAATAAATGTTTATGGTTTAAAATTGGAAGATGATTACAAAATGCACACCTAAGCTACAGGGTGACTGCAAAGTAACTCCCCATTTTAAAATACTTATAATTTACCTGTTAACTATAATTTTTACAAGAAATGGATATGAGAGGAAAGCTTTTAGCAGAAGGTTTTATTTAAAATTTGATATAGGCACCAGATTTTGCTACCAGCTTCTTGAGGTGCCCAGGAATCACATCAACTGATTTCACCAGGAACTCTTGTGGTATGGAAGACATAACTTCTTGTATTCAGCCTTCAAGTTCTTTCAAAGTCTTGGTTTGGTATAGTAGACTTGCTCCTTTAACCAACCCCAAAGAAAAAAGTCATAGGGTGTTAAGTCAAGACACCTGGCTGGCCGTTCATATATAAAATAGGGAGTTACTTTTCAATCACCCTGTATATCAGCCAGTTGATATCTATCTACCTATTGATCTATCTATATCAGCCAGTTGATATCTATCTATCTATTTATCTATTTTTCTAAAGTCTTGGTTTGGTATAGTAGACTTGCTTCTTTAAGCAACCCCAAAGAAAAAGGTCACCAGGTGTGAAGTCAGGACTCCTGGCTGGCCATTCATACATAACATACTTTTCAATCACTCCCTGTAGTTTACAACTAAAAGACGAAGTTTTATTTATAGAATTTTAAATGGGAAACATTTTGAATTTCCTGATAACTCCTTGTCTTCAAGATGAAAGAAAATATAAGAACTAACATTTCCATACAATGTTATTAAAAGAAGCTGGCTGATTGTAGAAAACAGAAGCCAGAAAATAACCAAGCAATGTTATACTCATTGGGTTTTTCTCTTGCCTGCTTAATATTCAAGCAAACAAAAAAACTTTATGGTCGTCTCACTTGGGACATGTTTGAGGGGGTGTAGGTTGATGAGGATGGCAGTAAAGAGGAACATTGGAAGAAATAAAAATATTGGGGGCACAAAAGTAACATGAAAATGAAGAGCAAAAAAAGGGGGGGAAGAAATATGAAGAAAGGAAAATTAAAAAGAATAATTGAAATAGTTGGATGGGTGTTTTTGTTTAGTGGCATATCAACACCTCTATGGGTTATTCAATGCCAAAATCTAAACATTTTTTGTAAACAATTTTATTTTATTTTTGGAGATAATAATGGTTTAGTGATACAAGTCTTACTAATTAACCCATAGCTGGAGGAAGAAGAGGTGGATTAATACCTTTCCCAAGAATATTTGCATGTAAGTGAATATCACGAACCTGACTGGAATTGGAACTCGGCTCTCTGATTAACAATTCCAAGCCATTATCTGTTACACACCCTACACATCTATGCTTACAACACCTGGTGTGTACTGACAAGGCTCGACATTGCTTAACTTGAAAATGAGAGTGTACTGATGAAAGAGAGAGGGAAGAAGAAAGAAATGGTTTGAAGATGACTGGAGAAAAAGATGAAGAAGGAGAAAAAGGAAGAGGATTTTGATGAGTAAGGAAAGTATATAGAGAAAGAGAAGAAGAAGAAAAGTGAAAGAAGAGGAAGAGGAAAAAGAACAAAAAGCAAAGAGAACAGGAATGTTCAAAGACCTAGAAGAATCTATTATATTCTAAAATCTTCCCAGATTCTACAAGACCTGGCTTTGCTAAGAACTCATATTTTCTTTCCCTAAGATATTAAACACACACTCTACACCTTTTTAGAATAAAATCTCCCTCTTAAATGCCACCCTATCTAACCAATTCCAAACCAATCTTTGAATCCAATATTTATTGTACCTGCAGCAATTTACAGTCAGGAATCTTTTGGAGCATCAACAGGCGTCAAGTGTTAATGTTGTGACAAGTGTTAATCACTGTGGGCGATGCATACAGCACCTGTCCGGCTATATGAGGGGATGGACATGTGTAGCAGACAGGGTGGATAGGTTGGTGGCAGTGGCACAAAACAGGGATTCATTTGCAGTCCAAATCCAATCAGGTGCCGTATCTGTAAATGACATTTGTGCATTTTGCCAATACCTGTCCCAATGTAACAGGGGAGGGGGGACTGAGGGAGGGTAATCAAAGGAATATTGGCGGGTGCTAATCAAAATATACCACAACAGGTTCTGGATAGTTTGACGCGGCTGCATTTGTTGGCCTTACGAGATCGATGTTGTATTTGTGACAAACAATGGGAAACTGTAAAATGGATAGCACTTCAGAAAAAATGAAATCAATAAAACAGTTTCTGATTCTAGGTAGAAAAAGGTACTATTTTTAATCATTTCACCCCAAGCAAGGCAACAAAGCCACTAAGATGCAAAGGGTTATTGTGTGTGAGAGAATACTGAGAAAAAAAAAACACTATTAAGGAGAGAGAACAAGAATTAAGAAGACGGTGATAATGATTGACATTGTGTTTAGATTTTTGAAGTTGACTAGGAAGCAAGAAGTTGGAAGAGAATTCCACAAACGTGAAGTGCAAGTAAAAGATCTGTTAGCACAGAATTTATGGTTCCTTCTAGCCATTTCAACTGTAAAATAAAGAGACCTTGCAGCCAATCTAGTACTGAATATAAATTCATAAAGTCTCTGTAGCATAGAGGAAAGTTCATCGAAACAATTTCCATGAAATCATTTATAGAAAAGGCACAGGGAAGCTACGTTACAGTGGTGGGGAAGTGACTGAAGATTGAACTTCTTTAATTTTGTTCTAATCATCTCATAGAGGCATGAACTCAAATTTTCCTGTTCTCACAAGGCATAATTAAGACAAATCCCTTACAGAAAATCGGATAGTATCTATAATTCTCAAAATGCATGTGTGTGTGTGATCGGATGTTGTTTATGTATTTCCACAGTTTTCATCTGATTTCGATGAAATTTTTTTGTTTGATAGATAATTCTTCAGTGCCGGTTTTGAGTCCAGATTGTTTGTGACAATGGCTCTCCACTACGTCCTGTCCATTATAACTCTCAGCAACGTTTTACTATTTACTATTTCTTCTTGGATATATATTTTTCATAAAAACTTTAATAAAAATAAGTAGTTTAAATTATTACAATAATATTATCTATATCTATAATTCTCAAATGTGTGTGTGTGTGTGTGATTGGATGTTGTTTATGTATTTCCACAGTTTTCATCCGAATGCTTCTGCAAATGATGAGGCTGAAAATGATGATGAAAGGACTCAATGGCTGAGTAGAAACGTTTCTTCAACTGCTGCTGCACATGAGACCGATTGAGAACACAAAAACCGCCCCTTTCAGGGCCATACTCAAATCAAATTGTTAACACCCACCATTTGGGGATGTGCCTCAGTTGCACCCAATTGCTGTTACTAATGTTGATTTTCAGTTGGGCTGTCTTTAACCATAAACTGCTTCAATTGAACGGCAAAAATTCCTAGTAATGAAAGACCCTGTTGAAGACAGGATATAATGCTAGTTTGCATATATAACCTAAGAACATCCTCTTTTATCCTAAATTGTCACAAGATTATTTACAATACCTAATGTTAAGTAAATACTCTGCAAAACGTTATACTGCAAATATTTATTATAATGTACAGCAAATATTATACATACATATTTATTATACCATAGTTATTAGGTCACTTTGACATGGCATAATGGTTAGCAAGATTGTTAGCTAGACCAGGGGTCGGCAACCTTTTACTAACTATGTGCCAACTTAGGGTTTTAAAATCATTCAGTGTGCCAACAACATATGTATTTTTATACAAGTCAAGGTCAATATACCTGTTCTACAATATATTTTATATAGTAATATATAGTATATATACTTTAGTATATATTAAAATTGAGACAGCTAAATATTTTCTTTGCGCTGAAGTAGTTATTGGTTCGGGCTTCATGATGTCATTTGCAGCTGCATGACATTGGAAATTGCTTGGCATTGCTGACCCCTGAGCTAGGCCAATTACGACTGAAGAGTGAGATTGATCCTCACTAGGTGCCCATACTTTCAGCCTTGTGCAACATCTAGACTAACCTTAGAGAATTACTGTATATTGTAGTTATTATACTGCAAATATTATACTGCAGTTATTGTACGGCACATATTTATTAGGGCACTACATGGTTAACATGCTAGACCAATTACAACTGAATAGTGAGTTCAATCATCACAGGGTACTGAATACTTTCATCCTTGTGCCACATTTAAGCTAAGCATAGAAAAATCATCATATACTAGAGTTATTATATTGCATATATTTATTATACTGGAGTTAAGGAAAAATTTAAATAGTTATTATAGAGCAAATATTTGACTATAGAAATAACCATGAAAATTTCATTGTTTCCCTATTTGAATTTTCTGTTGAATCTTAATAATTGAAGATGCTCATGGTGAGTTATATGACAATAAAATGTCTGTAGAAATTCCCCGATTTCATCATTAAATATTTGAGTTTAACAACTTTAACAAAATTAATTTCACTAACAATCATGTGAATGCTAATTGTTATTTTAAGAAGTAAGAGGGTACAAATGAAAAGATTTGACAACATTTTCAATCTTCTTTCTTTCACTTTGTCACTGAAACCAAGTAGCATCTCTGATATATCCTTTGTCTTTCCAAGCATCAAAACAGAATAGTGCTTTATTCATGAGGTATTGGCAAGAGATGTTAAACACTTCTATCTCCCCACTCTGTCTCTCTTTCTTTCATTTACCTGAACCAGGGATTGAACTCACAATCACTATGTAACCAAATTCACAAACTAACACATTAATCCACTTGGTCATTTCCCTGCAGTGTGTTCTTGCACTCAGTCGAGCAATAACGGAACAGAACTAAATGAAAATAAGAGCTAGTCTCTATCCCTAGACATGAGCAGTAGAACGAGAACAGCCTTCCCCCAGAGATTACAGAAAAAGATTCAGTTCAGAGTTCCCTATAACCCAGATCAATATCCACCTGAAGAAGGCTGGAGGGCACAACAGTCGAAATGTTGTGATAACAACAAAGACGAGGACAATAATTCAAATATAAATTGTGTAAATAATTTGCACTAAATTTTTGAAGCCAAAAAAAATAAAAAGTCGTCAATTTTAAAAATTTACCAAAAATTCACTAATTATTTCTTAATCAAATTTTTTTCTTTTCTCAATAGAAGTAGATAGGTTTACTTCTCGTCCGGTTCACACTCCTCCCCAGTCTTTTGAACAGTTGTAGAGGTTCATTCCTTGACTAGGATTGGGTTTCCAGTTCTTTCTAAATTCTACTTCACCTCCAACATCTCCGCATGAACTCTGAAATTTTATTCACTAATTAATTCTTGAAATCTTCAAGTCTAGAATTAAGTATCTAACTTTCCTATTATCTTGCCTTTTCTTACACTAATACAACTCTACACAGTAACTGTCTACCTTGAGTGGCCCTTGGGCCTTGTATTAGGCAAATATTAGTAAAAAAGAAATAAATAAAAAAGAAGTCTTTTCAAAGACATTAATAAGCTTAGAGAACATTTTTTTTGGCTTCCATCATTATGGCTGATGCTAAACACCAGAAGTGACTCATTGCATCTTCTCAGAATAACATTTTACAATGAGATGAAGTATACATGCAGCTGGGAGCCACTTGTGAATCTAGATTCCCACTGAAACTCCCACCATGAATTTGCATGTCCGAATGAATATGACCTCTGACACGCTTGATCAGCTTTTATTCGAATACAGCGGGTTCATTTGTCAAAGCCAGCTCAATTGACCCTGGTAAATGCCGCAACAAACACAAGTGGAATGATTATATTGAATCAGCTGCTAGGTCTATTATGTCATGTCAGATAAGTTTTCTTGCCAGAATTTATAAGTCTACTGTTCGTCTGTGCTTTGAATATTGCTGGTCTGATGCTTATTTACATATTTATGAGAGAATCCAAAGAAGAATATGCTACGTCATCGGTCTTGACCTGGCATCTTGGCTTTGAAAACTTTTCCACTGCCATAACATAGCTTCCCTGAGAGTTTTTTATAAAATATTTTCATGGCATTTGTTTTAATGAGTCTCCCTCTTAAGTACCTTGTCTTCATGAAGTGCAGTACTAGATTGACACATAGGTCTCATTTGACTCTTGAAATGGTTAGATGTGACCCTAAGTTCTATTTTAATAGTTTCTTCACTCACACTTCTCGTCTGCGGAATTCTCTTTTGTACCAAACATATGAGTAATGAGAAAGTCTTGGAGAAAATGGAAACAAAAAGGAAACTAATACTTAACATCAGGAAGAGACAGTTGAAGTTTCTGGAGCATATAATGAGAAAGGAGGGCTTGGAAAATCTGATACTCATAGGACAGATACAGGGCAAAAGGGACAAAGAAAAACAAAGCATAACATACTTAGTGAGCTTGAGTAAACGGATGATGGAACAGGGCTTAGGAGAAATAACAGAAAGTCAAACATTACTAAGAGCTACAAATGAAAGTTGTGGAGAGCCATGATCACCTACGCCCAGAGGGGACAAGACACAAGAAGAAGAAGAAGAAGAAGAGCTTGGCAGCTAGATGTAACCGTAAGTTCTATGTTAACAGTTTCTAACAAATAACAGAAAGACAAAGTTTATTAAGAGCTACAAAGGAAGTTGTGGAGAGCCATGATCGCCTACGCCCAGAGGGGACAAGACACAAGAAGAAGAAGAAGAAGAGCTTGGCAGGTAGATGTAACCGTAAGTTCTATGCTAACAGTTCCTAACAAATAACAGAAAGACAAAGTTTATTAAGAGCTACAAAGGAAGTTGTGGAGAGCCATGATCGCCTACGCCCAGAGGGGACAAGACACAAGAAGAAGAAGAAGAAGAAGAAGAGCTTGGCAGCTAGATGTAACCGTAAGTTCTATGTTAACAGTTTCTAACAAATAACAGAAAGACAAAGTTTATTAAGAGCTACAAAGGAAATTGTGGAGAGCCATGATCGCCTACGCCCAGAGGGGACAAGACACAAGAAGAAGAAGAAGAAGAAGAGCTTGACAGCTAGATGTAACCGTAAGTTCTATGCTAACAGTTTCAAACAAATAACAAAAAGACAAAGTTTATTAAGAGCTACAAAGGAAGTTGTGGAGAGCCATGATCGTCTACGTCCAGAGGGGACAAGACACAAGAAGAAGAAGAAGAAGAAGAAGAGCTTGGCAGCTAGATGTAACTGTAAGTTCTATGCTAACAGTTCCTAACAAATAACAGAAAGACAAAGTTTATTAAGAGCTACAAAGGAAGTTGTGGAGAGCCATGATTGCCTACGCCCAGAGGGGACAAGACACAAGAAGAAGAAGAAGAAGAAGAAGAAGAGCTTGGCAGCTAGATGTAACCGTAAGTTCTATGTTAACAGTTTCTAACAAATAACAGAAAGACAAAGTTTATTAAGAGCTACAAAGGAAGTTGTGGAGAGCCATGATCGCCTATGCCCAGAGGGGACAAGACACAAGAAGAAGAAGAAGAAGAAGAAGAAGAAGAGCTTGGCAGCTAGATGTAACCGTAAGTTCTATGCTAACAGTTTCTAACAAATAACAGAAAGACAAAGTTTATTAAGAGCTACAAAGGAAGTTGTGGAGAGCCATGATCGCCTACGTCCAGAGGGGACAAGACACAAGAAGAAGAAGAAGAAGAGCTTGACAGCTAGATGTAACCGTAAGTTCTATGCTAACAGTTTCTAACAAATAACAGAAAGACAAAGTTTATTAAGAGCTACAAAGGAAGTTGTGGAGAGCCATGATCGCCTACGCCCAGAGGGGACAAGACACAAGAAGAAGAAGAAGAAGAAGAGCTTGACAGCTAGATGTAACCGTAAGTTCTATGCTAACAGTTTCAAACAAATAACAAAAAGACAAAGTTTATTAAGAGCTACAAAGGAAGTTGTGGAGAGCCATGATCGTCTACGTCCAGAGGGGACAAGACACAAGAAGAAGTAGAAGAAGAAGAAGAAGAAGAGCTTGGCAGCTAGATGTAACTGTAAGTTCTATGCTAACAGTTCCTAACAAATAACAGAAAGACAAAGTTTATTAAGAGCTACAAAGGAAGTTGTGGAGAGCCATGATCGTCTACGTCCAGAGGGGACAAGACACAAGAAGAAGAAGAAGAAGAAGAAGAAGAAGAGCTTGGCAGCTAGATGTAACTGTAAGTTCTATGCTAACAGTTCCTAACAAATAACAGAAAGACAAAGTTTATTAAGAGCTACAAAGGAAGTTGTGGAGAGCCATGATCGCCTACGCCCAGAGGGGACAAGACACAAGAAGAAGAAGAAGAAGAAGAGCTTGACAGCTAGATGTAACCGTAAGTTCTATGCTAACAGTTTCAAACAAATAACAAAAAGACAAAGTTTATTAAGAGCTACAAAGGAAGTTGTGGAGAGCCATGATCGTCTACGTCCAGAGGGGACAAGACACAAGAAGAAGAAGAAGAAGAAGAAGAAGAAGAGCTTGGCAGCTAGATGTAACTGTAAGTTCTATGCTAACAGTTCCTAACAAATAACAGAAAGACAAAGTTTATTAAGAGCTACAAAGGAAGTTGTGGAGAGCCATGATCGCCTACGCCCAGAGGGGACAAGACACAAGAAGAAGAAGAAGAAGAAGAAGAAGAGCTTGGCAGCTAGATGTAACTGTAAGTTCTATGTTAACAGTTTCTAACAAATAACAAAAAGACAAAGTTTATTAAGAGCTACAAAGGAAGTTGTGGAGAGCCATGATCGCCTATGCCCAGAGGGGACAAGACACAAGAAGAAGAAGAAGAAGAGCTTGACAGCTAGATGTAACCGTAAGTTCTATGCTAACAGTTTCAAACAAATAACAAAAAGACAAAGTTTATTAAGAGCTACAAAGGAAGTTGTGGAGAGCCATGGTCGTCTACGTCCAGAGGGGACAAGACACAAGAAGAAGTAGAAGAAGAAGAAGAAGAAGAGCTTGACAGCTAGATGTAACTGTAAGTTCTATGCTAACAGTTCCTAACAAATAACAAAAAGACAAAGTTTATTAAGAGCTACAAAGGAAGTTGTGGAGAGCCATGATCGTCTACGTCCAGAGGGGACAAGACACAAGAAGAAGAAGAAGAAGAAGAAGAAGAAGAGCTTGGCAGCTAGATGTAACTGTAAGTTCTATGCTAACAGTTCCTAACAAATAACAGAAAGACAAAGTTTATTAAGAGCTACAAAGGAAGTTGTGGAGAGCCATGATCGCCTACGCCCAGAGGGGACAAGACACAAGAAGAAGAAGAAGAAGAAGAGCTTGACAGCTAGATGTAACCGTAAGTTCTATGCTAACAGTTTCAAACAAATAACAAAAAGACAAAGTTTATTAAGAGCTACAAAGGAAGTTGTGGAGAGCCATGATCGCCTACGCCCAGAGGAGACAAGACACAAGAAGAAGAAGAAGAAGAGGAGGAGGAGAAGAGCTTGGCAGCTAGATGTAACCGTAAGTTCTATGCTAACAGTTTCTAACAAATAACAGAAAGACAAAGTTTATGAAGAGCTACAAGGGACAAGAAGTTGTGGGAAGCTTGATTTAATTTGATTCTTTAATGACATATCAACTTCTTATGGGTCATTTAATGCCAAAATTTAATTTTCTCGGGAGCTTTGGTGTAGTAAAAATATGATAAATGTTATTCTGCTTTCACACTTGAATACATGGTAGATGATACTCAGCATTTGTGCATATACATGTTTGTGTGGAGATAATTACTAGAGACAGTGATATGTGTGTTCTTTGTTGTTTTGTTGAGGTTATATTTTTGAATACAGTTTGACTGCTTTAAGAAATTGTAGGATATTATATGACTTAATGTCATGAAAGAATTCTTTCATGTTTGTTGTTTGATAGTATTTTAAACGAATTTGGGTGAAATCACTACAATTTATTAGTGTGAGCATACTGTTAGTAATTTGCTATACAGATGTATTGTTGGTAAATTTTTATATAAAAATGTAATGCTGGTATTTTTACAATAGACATGTAATTTTATACTTTCATAGTGTTTTGTTTAAGGGTTCACTATTTGACTATAGCTTGGGACCCTAACTGGTGCTACCACTCCAGGCCAGGATGAACCTAGGAACAACAGAAATTTAGAGGTGGTTCCATGCTCCTCAAAATACTCAATCTCCCGATCAGAGGCCTTGCTGCCAGACGTAGTTCATCATCATACCCAGGATAAAAGAATTGAGAAAATGGGTTAAGAGAAATGTAGAAAAGAATAGAGAGAAAGAGAGAGTTTAAGGGAGGAAAAATAAGAGATGTGAATAGAGGGGTGAACAAAGAAAGAAAGGAAAAGAAAGAGAAAGAGAAAGAGAGAGAGTGATAGAAAAGGAGAGAGAAAGAAGTAAAGAAAACACTTCGGAGACAAAAGGTGAAATGGAAAGAGACATGAGAGGAAGGAGAAAAAGAAGAAATAGAATGATAGAAGGGAATGGAGGAAATTAAAGCAACTAAAGGAGAAAGAGAAAAAAAGAGAGAGAGGTTAGAAGTGTTATCACCTTAATTTGGGGGTTAACTATTTGCCCATAGCTGGGACCCTAACAGGTGCTACCCCCTCTAAAATCAGGGTGGACCTGGAAACACCAGCAATTAAGAGGTGGTTCCATGCTCCTCAAAACCTTCTGATTAGAGGGCTTGCTGCCAGATGTAGTTTATCGTCATACTCAGGACACACCATCAACTTGTGATGACAAGAGAAAAGAGAAAACTTTTTAGCTAAAATCCAGAAACCCAGGAACTGGATGAATGTACAGGAATTAAATCCTTTTTTTTTTTTTTTCATCTGAAGAAATGAAGAAAACATGTAAAGATTAGAAAGAGAGAAGAGAATAAAGAAAGAAAAGGAGAAAGTGATAGAAAAGGAAAGAGAAAAAAGTAAAGAAAACACCTCAGTGACAAAAAGTTAAATGGAAAGAGACATGAGGAGAAGGAGAGAAAAAAAGAGAAAGAGAGAGGGGAAGTTAGAAGCAAAGGTGATGAAGTATAGAAAGAGAGAAAGAAAGAGAGACAAAACTGAAGGAGAAAAATAGAATGATAAACCAATGTGGAAGACGAATAATTTTTAAGAAAATATGTCCAAAAAAAAAAAAAAAAAAGTAGGATGCAAGAATAGCAACAAGTCGGAATCTAACTCGAGGAATAAATATTGCAGCAAAAATAGCGGCAGCTGGAAATGTTATTTGCAAGTTTCGGCTTTAATAAGCAAGAAGATTATAAAATGGAAAACAGGTAGCAATCTTGGTAACTTTGGATCTTTGAAGAATCTTCTCTTATCACCAATCTGTCACTCACATCTAATTCTTTCTCTTTGCTTTTATGAAGAATTCCAAGCCAGGACAAAAATACCAACACCACTTTTCCTCATCTTGTCCAGGAAACAGTTCACCTTACTCCAAGCAACATCCATCAAGTCCCTTCATCCTCCCTGTCCAACTCTGCTATCTCAATGTCCACCTATCACTTCGGACATCTTACCCATCAATCTTCAATTTGTTCAGGACCATTCTGATCCATCCTTGATAACAATCACCCTCGATACTATCATTTAATGCTTGCAGGAATGGTTCACTGGTCCAAACACAGAACTATAGACTATTCTTTTTCCTCCTCTTATGTCTAGTGTCTCCTCAGTACATGGCCAATCATGGCTCTCCACAACTTTCTTTCTCTTAGCAATATTTCAGTATCTTTACCACTCCCTGATCTAACATCTACTTACACAAGCTCTTTACAGCGGTTACTCACAGTTTCCCGTCTTGTCTTCAATATCCAACTTTTAATTTTGCATTTCTTAATGCACCATATCACCTCAGGATGTAGGCAATCATGGCTCTCCACAACTTCCTGTCCTTTGTAGTTCTTAAGAATTTTTGTCTTTTTGTTATTTCTCCTAAACCTGTTATCCATTTACTCAAGCTCACCATGTAGGTTATGCCTTGTTTTTCTCTGTCCCTCTTATAATATATCCTATGAGTATTAGATTTTCCAAGCTCTCTTTTCTCATTATGTGCTCTGGAAATTTCAGCTGTCTCTACCTAATGTTAACTATAAGTTTCCTTTTTGTATCCATTTTCTCTAAAGCTTTGTCACATAATCTGTCCATGGTATCCTCAGGATCCTTCTGTAGAACCACATTTCTGTTGTTTCAAATCTCTTCTTCATCTTTAAGGAGATTGTCCAGCATTCACTGCCATATAGGTGCACAGATATCACATAACAGATTCGTACTCTTTTTCTTGTTTCCAACAAAGTTTTTCTATTTCTTAATACTCTACTTAGCTTTTGAAATGCATCTTTGGCTATCCCAAAGTGTCTTCGGATTTCAATGTCACACTTTCCATCCTATATCAAAATACTTCCTAGATATTTAAATTGTTGTACATGTTTGCTTTTGGTATCTCCAATTTGCACTTTGAGCTTATCCTTTTGCAAACAAACATGCATTCTGTCTTCTTGCAGTTGATGTTTAGTCCTTTCTTCTTGCTTTCCTTCACTACCTTCTGTAGGAGTTTTTGTAATTCAGTTATTTCATTTATTCTTTTATGTAGATTTTTATTTCAAACATTTCACCCCAAGTAAGGCAATAATGCCACTAAGACTCAAGGGGGTTACTGAGAGTAAAAGAGAATGAGAAGACTTTAGTGATGAGAAAGGACAATAAAAAGAACAGGTTTTGGAAGACAGAAAATGGTGATTGATGTTGCATTTAAATTTTTTAAGATTTTAGGAGGCAGAGTAACAAGAAACTGGATGAGGAATGCAAGAAACTATTGGAATAGAACTTACAGTCTCCATCTTCTTATTTCAACAGTAAAACAATGAGACATACTTGCCAATCTCATAGGATGCTTAACTTCATGCAGTTCAGACACCAAGAAGAAAAGCTCATTATAACAATTGCCATGAAAATATTTGCAAAAAAGAGGTAAGCCACGTCATGGCAGTGGGAAAGTGACTGAAGCTGAGATGCCAGATCAGGACTGATTACATTACAGACCCTTGTTTGGATTTTGTCAAGAATCTCGAGCTATGTGTAGGACTTGCTACTAAAACAGGAGTAAATAGTTGTGTCATCAAAATAAATACATAGTTAGGAGCTGATGATATCAGGAAGGTCATTGATGAAGATAAGAAACCATATAGGTCCAAGGATAGAGTTCTGGGGGGGGGGTCTCCACATTAATGTGAAATGAACTAGAAACATATCTGTTCAACACAACTTTCATTACACATTGTTGTATCTTTCTATTTCTGCATGCTTTTTATTGAGTCATTCCTCTTTTGCCTGCTTGCATCTGTTGCTGATGCTTCTGTTTCATGTTCTGTACCATTCATTGGCATTGTTTGCTGCTTTTCATCAGCTTGAGAATTTCATCTGTTTCCACTTTTTTCTTGTCTCACTTCCCTTGGAATCATCACCAATGTCACTAGAGATTTTTTTTTTAATTTTGTTCCAGTTAGAACTGTTCATATCCTGACTATTCCTTCCACTCCCTATTCTACCATCCATTTATACAAGCTCATTAGATAGGTTACTCACTGTTTAGCTCTGCTGCCTTTTCTTTGAGCATGTTCTGTGAGTGTCAAATTCTCCAAACTCTCTTTCCTCATTTCATCTAAAATTTCAACTCTTTCTGAACCTAAACACATCTCAGCACCCATCCGTAGAACCACATCTTTGCTGCTTCTCTTCATCTGTGAGGAAAATAGTCAACATTCATTATCATATAAGAAGATTGACAGTTCAACAGTTTTCTCTTTGTGTCTAACAGAATTTTCTTGCTTCTTAATGCTTTGCTTAGCTTTTGGAAGATATCTTTTCCAGTGCACCTCTGGATTCCAATGTCATATTTTCAGTCATCTGAAATACATTCTCAGATTTGTAGCTCACATCTTGGACCATCTCTCTTGATACTGACCATACGTTTTTGTCTTCTGACACTTAATGGTTAGTTCTTTTCTTCTTGCTTTCCCTTACTCTACTCTGTCTTACATGTTGTAGCAGTTTTCTGCCTAGGATATTTTTCACAATTAATTCACCCCAAGCAATGTAATAATGCCACTAAGAGAATGAGAATTTGTTATGAGTGAGTGAGTGAGCATTTAATTAAAAGAGAAGCATTAGATTAAGTGCATTGACAAAGAAGTGGATTAAGTTGAAATATATTTGTTTAAACTAAATGCTTTCATCATGATTAGGCTACAGACATGTTTTTAATCATTTCACCCCAAGCAAGGCAGGAATGCCACTAGTAGGCAGGGGGTTACAGAGAGTCAACGTGAGAGAAAAGAATGGGTATAGGGGGATTGAGGAAAGGATAAAAGATGAATACGATTCAAGAAGATAGAAGATTGGAGCGGTTGATGTTGCTTTAAAATTTTTAAAGATTGTAGTTATCAGGGAAGCAAGCAAACAGAAAGGAGTTCCACAGGTGAGAAAATAAACTTTAGGGGTAGAAGTGGTGGTTACATTTAACTATTTCAACTTTAAAAGGGTGGGACCTGGATGCCAATCCAGTAGCACACTTAAATTCACATAGCCAAGGCCCCAGGGAAAAAGCTTGTATGGAAGGGAGAACATGTACCACGACAACAAAAAGGAGTCATAAGAAAGAAAATATTAACAAGACAGCTGCCTTACCAATTAGGCTATGGAGATAATTCCATAGGCAAAAGAAGTGTGAGTTTAAATCTTGTCAGAGGTTTTTCATGTGTCTGCTATTTTATGGAATAGACTCCCAAGAGTGTCCTGGGTATGACGATAAACTACATCCAACAGCAAGGCCTCTGATCAGGAGGTTTTGAGGAGTGTGGAACCACCTCTTAATTGCTGGTATTCCCAGGTCCACCATGACCCGGGTTGGTAGCACCTGTTAGGGTCCCAGCTATGGGCAAATAGTTAACACCCAAACTTGTGTAAAAATAGTTTTTAATATCAGAAATACTTTGTAATAAAAGAAATTATTACCAGCAATAATTTTTGAAGGAAAATTATTATCAGCAATACTTTAAAAAAAATACCAGCAATACAAACAACTATACATTCTTTTGAAAAAATATGACCAGCTACAGATTTCTTCAAGAAAAAATATTCCCAGAAATAAATTTTTGAAGGAAAACATATTACCAGCAATAAAAATTTTGTCGACATTAAATAACCCATTGAGGTTGATATGCCGTAAAACAAAATAAACCAAACCAAACTCCCAAGAGGATGTTTCCCTAATCACTACAATCTTTAACTGTTTAAGCCTAGGATCAAATGTTATCTATTTTACATATCCTCATAATCTGCACTTACTTCCTCCTCTTAGATCCATACAACAGCATCATTCAGTAACCCTCTACATTGAGTGGCTCTTAGGCTTTGTATTGGGTGAATTTTTCATAAAAAAAATAAAATGACAACAATGTGTGCTAAAAATTCATAACTGACGATACTGCAATTTTGTATATAGGTTGATCATGGCCCTTCACAACTTCCTATCTTTTGTAGCTCTAAGCAATGTTATACCCTTACTATACCTCCAAGTTCCTGTTCTGCCATTTACTTAAGCTTGTTAGATAGGTTGATCAATGATCTCCACAACTTCCTCCTTCATAGCTCTAAGCAATGTTTGTCCTCTTATTATCCCTCCCAGTCCCTCTTCTGCCATTCATTTACATAAGCTTGTTAGCTTGATCATGGCTCTCCATAGCTTCCTATAATTTGTGACACTAAGCCAATGATTCCCAAATGGTGTGATGCACCTCATAGGTGCAACATAAGAGGACAGCAGGTGAGGTGGAATGGTTTAAAGACAATCAAAGATTTAGAATGTTTCAAAAAATTCATATGCCAAAAATAAATATGATTTCAAAATTTAAAATATTATTATCGATTACTTGGAATTGCCTGCATGAGTCCCACTATAAATAGTTATAAATAATTACTGACTGATTTTGTCACTGTGATATTTTTGCATTATATCAAGTATTAAGAATATAGTTAACTAGGGTCTGCAAATTGGAGGAGAGAGTTATCAATGATAATGTTATGATTTCGAATCTGCAGTTATCGCCCTTTAACCTTCTATTTTTTTTTAATTTTTAAATGTACTTTTTATCACATAAAATTTGGTGAGGGACATGCAAATTTTAATAACTAACAATACTGCAATTTTTTTAGATAGGTTGATCATGGCTCTCTACATATTCCTATCCTTTGCCGTACTAAGCAATATTTATGCCTTTAAAATCCCTCTCAGTTCCTGTTCTGTCATCTATTTCCACAAGCTCGTTAGGCAAGTTACTCACATTTTTCCTCTTGATTTTAATATATCCAGTGAGCATCAAATTCTCCAAATCCTTTTTCTTCATTAAAAAGAAGAATATTAATATAACACAAGTTATGGCGCCTGACCAAAAGTCATGTCTGGTTATCTGCCCTTGGTGCAGACATCTGAAAGCATAATTTTCCTTTAGCATCATTTTGGTATTTTGCCTGCTAAATAGTTCTGGAACTTATGGCATGTCAATTTTACAATATCTATGACTGTTACTTCAGTTTATAAAATCATTGTTATGTGGTGTACAGTTGCCGTAAAGTTAAAAACCCAATAAGAATCTTCAATGAATCAGTTTTGCTGACAGGTTAGATATTTAATGTTAGTATCTTTGGAAAAGAACGTTTAAATTAACACTAGTCTATACACAAAGCCTGCAAATATACTCTGCTGGCAGACAGTACTGTCATGACTTTGTAATATAGACAATCTCAGGTGGTGTAATTATTAACACCATTTCTAGCATCAAATTCATTTATTTCTGTCTTAATCATCATTAGCTTCCTAGCCACTGAATTTCTGGAGATCATTCCAAAAGCAATTATCGTGAAAAAAGAAAAGACACAGAAGCATCAAACAGACGTCTTGCTAGTCGACATATGGCTGCATTTAAAGGGGTCTACTTATGCAGCCATATTTTGTAGAGATTGCAGCCGTGTAGTGTACAAAAAGTTAATGATAGTTCCAGATATCATTACAAATTTTGGAATGAAGAAAAAAGGCACAGGTTGTTACGTCTTGTGAAAATACTCGGCTCGTCCAGAAAGAGAAAGGTAAAAAGAAAGCAGATAAAGTGTAATGCCAAAAGTTTTATATTCCAAAAATTCTTCAGGTGTTTTATAAAAATTATTTTTTTTTTGTTCCAATCCTGTTTCTTCTCACAAAGACAATTTTTTGTACAACAATATATACAGAAAGCTACCTGGTATGTTGACGTAGAATTAAATTTTTTTATGGATTATCAACCCTTTGTAGGTTATTTAAAGCCCAAACATTTTGAATTGTAAGAATAATTCTTTTTTGGCAAGTGAATATTGCATTAACCATTTTCTTGGAGATAACAATGATTTTTCCAAATACAAGTCCTGCTATTTAACCCATAACTGGAGGGGTGTTCAGAAGTGATTGATTCATATCTTGGTAATAGGTCAATGATTGTAATAAACTTGACTGGAATTTAAATTCAGCTCTTCTATGTAACCCATAGCTGGGGGCAAAAATATAGATTCATACCTTTTCCAAGAGTATCTGCCTGTAAGTTAAATGTAACGAACTCGACTGGAATTCAAACTCAGCTATCTGATTTCTCATTTTCATCCGTTACACCACCCACACATCCAATTAGTTTACCCAAACTGTCAAAAGACTGAAGGAAATATTTAAGCCATTTTGCAATTGCATTATATTTATAAAATAAAAATTAAAACGTTATCATCCTTCTCCTCAGTGCTATTATTCCAACGAGCCCAACCCATCCCCTGTGAAGAGTTTTGTCCGTTTCATTTTTGTTCTTTTATTTAATTAAGTGGAAACAACAAAAAATCGCATCTTTCGTTTGCCTCAGGTCATGGGTTATGACTCAAAATCTGATTAGAAAATAAATGCAGGCCAAAAATAATTTTTTTTTAAAATAACGATAAGCAGCAGAATCAACAATGAAATAATCGAATAATTGAATAAACTCCTTGTGAGTTCTCTGACTGCAAAACACCCATGGAATTTCCACTATTGTATCATTAAATATTTGAGCTTAACAACTTTAACAAAAATATTGCAATAACAATCATAAGTTTGAATACTTGTTATTATTTAAAGATTGATATGTTTTGTTTCTTTACAGGTTATCAACCATTTGTGAGTTGTTTTAATCCAAAACATATTTTGGATTGTAAAAATAATTCCTTTTTTTTTTTTTTTTTTTTTTTTTTTGCAAGTAAATATTGCACTAACAATGTTTAGGAGATAATGACTTTTTCAGATACAAGGCCTACTGTTTAACCCCAAACTCTATTAAACAAGAATTTATGTGAATATTTAACAGAAAAAATGCTCAGCTCCATTTAAATGTCTGTTACTTGAAGAGTATAACATTTCAAACAACTTACGAACTATAAATTCTTAAAAGTTGAAACTTTACACTGAATTGTTTTTTTTGCAGCTTAGCAACACTTTGCAAGTTATTTAAAGCCAGAAAATATTTTTAGATTTTTTTTTTTGAGACAATAATGGTTTTAGTGATACAGATCTTACTAATTAACACATAGCTGGATTCATACCTTTCCCAAAGGTATTCACACAGATTGGAATATAACGAACCCAATGGGAATTTGAACTCGACTCTCTAATTAATAATTCCAGAGAATGTAAAATCTAAAAGGCATGCCTGTGTAGCTAATCAGTATTTCATTGATTGATTCGTTTTCTATGGCTTATCAACAAATAGAAAATATAATGTTGATATAAAGTGGGGGATCAATTCTATATCACAATCAATACATAAACTGATCCCTCTTTTGTGGTCATGGTAGTTTCTATACATTTATAATCCAGAGAATGTAAATAAATTTAAAAGGAATGCCTGTGAAGCTAATCAGTATTTCATTGATTGATTCGTTTTCTATGGCTTATCAACAAATAGAAATTATAATGTTGATATAAAGTGGGGGATCAATTCTATATCACAATCAATACATAAACTGATCCCTCTTTTGTGGTCATGGTAGTTTCTATACATTTATAATCCAGAGAATGTAAATAAATTTAAAAGGAATGCCTGTGAAGCTAATCAGTATTTCATTGATTGATTCGTTTTCTATGGCTTATCAACAAATAGAAATTATAATGTTGATATAAAGTGGGGGATCAATTCTATATCACAATCAATACATAAACTGATCCCTCTTTTGTGGCCATGGTAGTTTCTATACATTTATAATCCAGAGAATGTAAATAAATCTAAAAGGCATGCCTGTGAAGCTAATCAGTATTTCATTGATTGATTCGTTTTCTATGGCTTATCAACAAATAGAAATTATAATGTTGATATAAAGTGGGGGATCAATTCTATATCACAATCAATACATAAACTGATCCCTCTTTTGTGGCCATGGTAGTTTCTATACATTTATAATCCAGAGAATGTAAATAAATCTAAAAGGCATGCCTGTGAAGCTCATCAGTATTTCATTGATTGATTCGTTTTCTATGGCTTATCAACAAATAGAAATTATAATGTTGATATAAAGTGGGGGATCAATTCTATATCACAATCAATACATAAACTGATCCCTCTTTTGTGGTCATGGTAGTTTCTATACATTTATAATCCAGAGAATGTAAATAAATTTAAAAGGAATGCCTGTGAAGCTAATCAGTATTTCATTGATTGATTCGTTTTCTATGGCTTATCAACAAATAGAAATTATAATGTTGATATAAAGTGGGGGATCAATTCTATATCACAATCAATACATAAACTGATCCCTCTTTTGTGGTCATGGTAGTTTCTATACATTTATAATCCAGAGAATGTAAATAAATTTAAAAGGAATGCCTGTGAAGCTAATCAGTATTTCATTGATTGATTCGTTTTCTATGGCTTATCAACAAATAGAAATTATAATGTTGATATAAAGTGGGGGATCAATTCTATATCACAATCAATACATAAACTGATCCCTCTTTTGTGGCCATGGTAGTTTCTATACATTTATAATCCAGAGAATGTAAATAAATCTAAAAGGCATGCCTGTGAAGCTAATCAGTATTTCATTGATTGATTCGTTTTCTATGGCTTATCAACAATTTCAGGTTATTTAAAGCCAGAAAATATTTTACATGTAAGAATTTTTTTTTTTTGAGATAATAATGGTTTAAAGATACAAGTCTTATTAATTAACCCATATCTGGGGAGAAGGTGAATTCAAACCTTTCCCAAGGGTATTAGTCCATAAGTGAATATAAAAAACCAAACAGGAGTTGGAACTTGGCTCTCACATTAGCAATTCTGAGCCATTATCCATTACACCACTACACATTTATCCTTACAGAACCTGGTATTCTCAAGTGGTCACCCATCTAGGTACGGATCAGACTTGGAATTTCAACATGATGTGGCTATAAACCTGAAAGTTTTCAGCTTAATAATTTGATATTTGCTTTAAATGCTGTGTAAATCTTTTCTTTCTCCGTAAATTAGAAATGAATAAAATGTTATTTTATGTTGGTATCCACTCAGATTTATACCTGGCACACAGACATTGTACTAAACACAAGACGTGCATGAAACTTTGCAGATTAATAACTTGATATGTTTTAAATGTTGAGTAAATTTTATCTTTCTCTGCAAATTAGAAATCAATTCAATTTTAAGTTGGCATCCAATCAGCAGGGATGTTGCATCTTAAAACAAAAACAAACACTACAATCCGGCCAGCTTATATAGCAACGAATCCTTACAGTCTCGTTACAAAAGACAACAAAAGGCTTTAAGCAAGCCAGATGAGGTTCTACTGAAAAATATTACGAATAATATGTACAGAGCATGTAACAAATGTGGAAGTTCTAAGGAAAATAGGCACAACTACAAAGAGATATTTCTTAACAATCAGGAGGGGAGGAAGCGCTGGAATTGTTGGGACACATAAAGAAAAACTTTAGAGAAAAGCACTAAGTAACCCTAGTGTACAAGATTCAGCAAGTGCCATGAAGAAAGAGTGGTCATATAGGAGCGATTATAGCTGAGAGTTTCAAAAGAAGGAAAGTTGGGGAGAGCTATGATCACCCATGTTTTTAAAGATGTGGTACATGCAGAGGAAGGGACAGAGAGAAAGCGGAATGAGGGAAGAGAGGGAAATAGAGAAGGTTGGAGTGGGGAAGAGGAGAGATAGGGTAAGAGAAGGTTGGTGTGGGAAAAAGGAGAGAGAAGGTTGGTGTGGGAAAGAGGAGAGGAGAGAGAAGGTTGGTGTGGGAAAGAGGAGAAGAGAGAGAAGGTTGGTGTGGGGAAAAAGGAGAGAGAAGGTTGGTGTGGGAAAGAGGAGAGGAGAGAGACAAGTTGGAGTGGGGAAAGAGGAGACAGAGGGAAAGAGAGAGAAGGTTGGAGTGTGGAAAGAGGAGAGAAGAAAGAGAGGGAAGAGAGACAAGTTGGAGTGTGGAAAGAGGAGAGAGAGGGGGAGTAGAGAATGATGGTTGAAGCAGGGGGAGAGGAGGAAGTAGAGAGATGATTGGAGTTGGGAAAGAGGAGAGAGAGGAGGAAATAGAGAGAGAAGGCTGGATTGGAGAAGGAGGAAAGGATAGTGTAGAAGAAATAGAGAGAGATGGCTGGCGTAGGGAAAGAGGAGAGAAGAAAATGTTTCAATTAACTTTTTAGTCCATATCCAATGCAAAGGAATAAGTTGTAGCCTTTTTATTTTATTTTCTTTCAAAATCCTTCTTTTATTTTTTGTCTCCTTCCTTATCTCTTTCATTCCCTTTGCTTTAATCTCTTTTTCCCTTTTTATTCTACATTTTATTCTTCTATTCTCCTACTCTTCAGCTTCAACATTTCTCCTAATAATAATAATATTCTTCTACTACTGCTCCTACTACTCTTTGCTTACTATTCTTCTTCTAATATTCTTTTACTAATGCCATTCATTATTATTATTATTATTATTATTATCATTATTATTATTATTATTATCCTGATATTCTTCTTTATCTACAATTCTTCTACCATTCTTTTTCTTATTCTATTTTTATTCTTTTTTCAACTATTTTTTTCTTATTCTTTTAATATTCTACGACTCACTTTTTTCTTCTTCTCTTTTTCTTATTCTTTTAATATTCTACGACTCACTTTTTTCTTCTTCTCTTTTTCTTGTTTTCTCTTTCTTCTTTTATTCTTTTTCTTCTTTTTTATTCTTCTTCAACTACTCCTTCTCTTCTTTTTCTTTTTCTATTTTTATTCTTTTTTCAACTATTTTTTTCTTATTCTTTTAATATTCTTCTTCTACGACTCACTTTTTTCTTCTTCTCTTTTTCTTGTTTTCTCTTTCTTCTTTTATTCTTTTTCTTCTTTTTTATTCTTCTTCAACTACTCCTTCTCTTCTTTTTCTTTTTCTATTCTTCTTCAACTGCTCCTTCTCTTCTTTTTCTTTTTCTATTCTTCTTCAACTGCTCCTTCTCTTCTTTTTCTTTTTCTATTCTTCTTCAACTGCTCCTTCTCTTCTTTTTCTTTTTCTATTCTTCTTCAACTGCTCCTTCTCTTCTTTTTCTTTTTCTATTCTTCTTCAACTGCTCCTTCTCTTCTTTTTCTATTCTTCTTCAACTGCTCCTTCTCTTCTTTTTCTTTTTCTATTCTTCTTCAACTGCTCCTTCTCTTCTTTTTCTTTTTCTATTCTTCTTCAACTGCTCCTTCTCTTCTTTTTCTTTTTCTATTCTTCTTCAACTGCTCCTTCTCTTCTTTTTCTTTTTCTATTCTTCTTCAACTGCTCCTTCTCTTCTTTTTCTTTTTCTATTCTTCTTCAACTGCTCCTTCTCTTCTTTTTCTTTTTCTATTCTTCTTCAACTGCTCCTTCTCTTCTTTTTCTTTTTCTATTCTTCTTCAACTGCTCCTTCTCTTCTTTTTCTTTTTCTATTCTTCTTCAACTGCTCCTTCTCTTCTTTTTCTTTTTCTATTCTTCTTCAACTGCTCCTTCTCTTCTTTTTCTTTTTCTATTCTTCTTCAACTGCTCCTTCTCTTCTTTTTCTTTTTCTATTCTTCTTCAACTGCTCCATCTCTTCTTTTTCTTTTCTTCTTCAACTGCTCCTTCTCTTCTTTTTCTTTTTCTATTCTTCTTCAACTGCTCCTTCTCTTCTTTTTCTTTTTCTATTCTTCTTCAACTGCTCCTTCTCTTCTTTTTCTTTTTCTATTCTTCTTCAACTGCTCCTTCTCTTCTTTTTCTTTTTCTATTCTTCTTCAACTGCTCCTTCTCTTCTTTTTCTTTTTCTATTCTTCTTCAACTGCTCCTTCTCTTCTTTTTCTTTTTCTATTCTTCTTCAACTGCTCCTTCTCTTCTTTTTCTTTTTCTATTCTTCTTCAACTGCTCCTTCTCTTCTTTTTCTTTTTCTATTCTTCTTCAACTACTCCTCTTCTTTTTCTTTTTCTATTCTTCTTCAACTGCTCCTTCTCTTCTTTTTCTTTTTCTATTCTTCTTCAACTGCTCCTTCTCTTCTTTTTCTTTTTTTCTTCAACTGCTCCATCTCTTCTTTTTCTTTTTCTATTCTTCTTCAACTGCTCCTTCTCTTCTTTTTCTTTTTCTATTCTTCTTCAACTGCTCCTTCTCTTCTTTTTCTTTTTCTATTCTTCTTCAACTGCTCCTTCTCTTCTTTTTCTTTTTCTATTCTTCTTCAACTGCTCCTTCTCTTCTTTTTCTTTTTCTATTCTTCTTCAACTGCTCCATCTCTTCTTTTTCTTTTTCTATTCTTCTTCAACTGCTCCTTCTCTTCTTTTTCTTTTTCTATTCTTCTTCAACTGCTTCTTCTCTTCTTTTTCTTTTTCTATTCTTCTTCAACTGCTCCTTCTCTTCTTTTTCTTTTTCTATTCTTCTTCAACTGCTCCTTCTCTTCTTTTTCTTTTTCTATTCTTCTTCAACTGCTCCTTCTCTTCTTTTTCTTGTTCTATTCTTCTTCAACTGCTCCTTCTCTTCTTTTTCTTTTTCTATTCTTCTTCAACTGCTCCATCTCTTCTTTTTCTTTTTCTATTCTTCTTCAACTGCTCCTTCTCTTCTTTTTCTTTTTCTATTCTTCTTCAACTGCTCCTTCTCTTCTTTTTCTTTTTCTATTCTTCTTCAACTGCTCCTTCTCTTCTTTTTCTTTTTCTATTCTTCTTCAACTGCTCCTTCTCTTCTTTTTCTTTTTCTATTCTTCTTCAACTGCTCCTTCTCTTCTTTTTCTTTTTCTATTCTTCTTCAACTGCTCCTTCTCTTCTTTTTCTTTTTCTTTTCTTCTTCAACTGCTCCTTCTCTTCTTTTTCTTTTTCTATTCTTCTTCAACTGCTCCATCTCTTCTTTTTCTTTTTCTATTCTTCTTCAACTGCTCCTTCTCTTCATTTTCTTTTTCTATTCTTCTTCAACTGCTCCTTCTCTTCTTTTTCTTTTCTTCTTCAACTGCTCCTTCTCTTCTTTTTCTTTTTCTATTCTTCTTCAACTACTCCTTCTCTTCTTTTTCTTTTTCTATTCTTCTTCAACTACTCCTCCTCTTTTTCTTCTATTCTTTTTCTATTCTTCTTCAACTGCTCCTTCTCTTCTTTTTCTTTTTCTATTCTTCTTCAACTGCTCCTTCTCTTCATTTTCTTTTTCTATTCTTCTTCAACTGCTCCTTCTCTTCTTTTTCTTTTCTTCTTCAACTGCTCCTTCTCTTCTTTTTCTTTTTCTATTCTTCTTCAACTACTCCTTCTCTTCTTTTTCTTTTTCTATTCTTCTTCAACTACTCCTCCTCTTTTTCTTCTATTCTTTTTCTATTCTTCTTCAACTGCTTCTTCTCTTCTTTTTCTTTTTCTATTCTTCTTCAACTGCTCCTTCTCTTCTTTTTCTTTTTCTATTCTTCTTCAACTGCTCCTTCTCTTCTTTTTCTTGTTCTATTCTTCTTCAACTGCTCCTTCTCTTCTTTTTCTTTTTCTATTCTTCTTCAACTGCTCCATCTCTTCTTTTTCTTTTTCTATTCTTCTTCAACTGCTCCTTCTCTTCTTTTTCTTTTTCTATTCTTCTTCAACTGCTCCTTCTCTTCTTTTTCTTTTTCTATTCTTCTTCAACTGCTCCATCTCTTCTTTTTCTTTTTCTATTCTTCTTCAACTGCTCCTTCTCTTCTTTTTCTTTTTCTATTCTTCTTCAACTGCTCCTTCTCTTCTTTTTCTTGTTCTATTCTTCTTCAACTGCTCCTTCTCTTCTTTTTCTTTTTCTATTCTTCTTCAACTGCTCCATCTCTTCTTTTTCTTTTTCTATTCTTCTTCAACTGCTCCTTCTCTTCTTTTTCTTTTTCTATTCTTCTTCAACTGCTCCTTCTCTTCTTTTTCTTTTTCTATTCTTCTTCAACTGCTCCTTCTCTTCTTTTTCTTTTTCTATTCTTCTTCAACTGCTCCTTCTCTTCTTTTTCTTTTTCTATTCTTCTTCAACTGCTCCTTCTCTTCTTTTTCTTTTTCTATTCTTCTTCAACTGCTCCTTCTCTTCTTTTTCTTTTTCTTTTCTTCTTCAACTGCTCCTTCTCTTCTTTTTCTTTTTCTATTCTTCTTCAACTGCTCCATCTCTTCTTTTTCTTTTTCTATTCTTCTTCAACTGCTCCTTCTCTTCATTTTCTTTTTCTATTCTTCTTCAACTGCTCCTTCTCTTCTTTTTCTTTTCTTCTTCAACTGCTCCTTCTCTTCTTTTTCTTTTTCTATTCTTCTTCAACTGCTCCTTCTCTTCTTTTTCTTTTTCTATTCTTCTTCAACTGCTCCTTCTCTTCTTTTTCTTTTTCTATTCTTCTTCAACTGCTCCTTCTCTTCTTTTTCTTTTTCTATTCTTCTTCAACTACTCCTCCTCTTTTTCTTCTATTCTTTTTCTATTCTTCTTCAACTGCTCCTTCTCTTCTTTTTCTTTTTCTTTTCTTCTTCAACTGCTCCTTCTCTTCTTTTTCTTTTTCTATTCTTCTTCAACTGCTCCATCTCTTCTTTTTCTTTTTCTATTCTTCTTCAACTGCTCCTTCTCTTCATTTTCTTTTTCTATTCTTCTTCAACTGCTCCTTCTCTTCTTTTTCTTTTCTTCTTCAACTGCTCCTTCTCTTCTTTTTCTTTTTCTATTCTTCTTCAACTGCTCCTTCTCTTCTTTTTCTTTTTCTATTCTTCTTCAACTGCTCCTTCTCTTCTTTTTCTTTTTCTTTTCTTCTTCAACTGCTCCTTCTCTTCTTTTTCTTTTTCTATTCTTCTTCAACTGCTCCATCTCTTCTTTTTCTTTTTCTATTCTTCTTCAACTGCTCCTTCTCTTCATTTTCTTTTTCTATTCTTCTTCAACTGCTCCTTCTCTTCTTTTTCTATTCTTCTTCAACTGCTCCTTCTCTTCTTTTTCTTTTTCTATTCTTCTTCAACTGCTCCTTCTCTTCATTTTCTTTTTCTATTCTTCTTCAACTGCTCCTTCTCTTCTTTTTCTTTTCTTCTTCAACTGCTCCTTCTCTTCTTTTTCTTTTTCTATTCTTCTTCAACTACTCCTTCTCTTCTTTTTCTTTTTCTATTCTTCTTCAACTACTCCTCCTCTTTTTCTTCTATTCTTTTTCTATTCTTCTTCAACTTACCTTCTCTTCTCTTTTTCTTCTATTCTTCTTCAACTACTCCCTCTCTTCTTCTTCTTTTTCTTTTTCTATCCTTCTTCAAATTCTTCTCTCCTTCATTTTCTTCAGCTATTCTTCTTTTTCTATTCTTTTTCTTCATCTACTATTCTTTTTCGTCTATTCTTCTTTATCAATTTTTCTTCTTTATGATGATTCTTCCACTATTACTTGTATTCTTTTTACAATTCTTCTTCTTCTTCTTCTTCATTTACTCCTATTTTCATCTTGCTCCTGTTCCTAAACCTCTTTCAATTCTTTTTCTTCTCTCTCTACCCATACTTATCTTTATCACCTGTTCCTCCCTCAGCACAAGAGTCTATAATTCTTACATCTACCTGTAGAGGTAAGTAGTTCTTCAATACACACTGTAATGTAGATCCATAGCCAGGAAGTTAACGCATGACGATCTCTGGTGAATGATTAGTCGTTTGCAAAGTAGACATCTGTTCTCTGACAACTAAAGTTTGTGAGTACATTGGATTAGAGTGAGCCAGATTAATATAACATTACTCTAAAATACAACCGGCCTGCTATTCTCACTATTTGCAATGACTAGTAATCGTAGAAGAAGCATGAAAAATTGAAGGTTTTCCGTTCTCAAGGGCAGAAGTGAAAATAATACTAAAGGTCAAAAATAAGAAACTGAAATGATTTTATAAAATTTCTCATCTGCAAGCAGGCATCGTATCAAATTTGGTTAATTTCTATTACTACAAAAAGATAAAAAAAAATTGAGCAGAAATGATCTCACTACTTTTTGTAATAAGTGTAATCAAGTAATTAAATAGAGAAATGTATATAATTATCAAGTAAAAGTGCATAGACATGCAAACACTTACTAGTAAAAGCAAGTGAGGAAATAAGAAATAAGCCAAGAATAAACAGAAAGAAAAGATTATTTTATGTGAAGGAAGAAAAGACAAAAAGATTCAGAAATGAAAATAAAAGATTATTTTGTGTGCAGGAAAAAACAAAAAAGGATTCAAGAATAAATAGAGAGGAAAAATTATTTTACGTGTGGGAAGAAACGAGAAAGGATTCAAGAAGAAACAAAAAATGAAAGCTTATTTTATGTGTGGGAAGAAACGAAAAAGGATTAAAAAATAAACAAAAAAATGAAAGTTATTTTATGTGTGGGGGGACATGAGAAAGGATTCAAAAATAAACAAAAAAAATGAAAGTTTATTTTACGTGAGGGAAGAAACGAGAAAGGATTCAAGAAGAGACAAAAATGAAAGCTTATTTTATGTGTGGGAAGGAACGAAAAAGGATTCAAGAAAAAAAATGAAAGCTTATTTTACGTGTGGGAAGAACCGAGAAAGGATTAAAAAAGAAACAAAAAATGAAAGATTATTTGATGTGTAGGAAGAACCGAGAAAGGATTCAAGAAGAAACAAAAAAAGTAAACTTATTTTAAGTGTGGGAAGAACTGAGAAAGGATTCAAGAAGAAACAAAAAAAGTAAACTTATTTTATGTGTGGGAAGAACTGAGAAAGGATTCAAGAAGAAACAAAAAAAGTAAACTTATTTTAAGTGTGGGAAGAACTGAGAAAGGATTCAAGAAGAAACAAAAAAAGTAAACTTATTTTATGTGTGGGAAGAACTGAGAAAGGATTCAAGAAGAGACAAAAAATGAAAGCTTATTTTATGTGTGGGAAGAACCGAGAAAGGATTAAAAAAGAAACAAAAAATGAAAGATTATTTGATGTGTAGGAAGAAACGAGAAAGGATTCAAGAAGAGACAAAAATGAAAGCTTATTTTAAGTGTGGGAAGAACTGAGAAAGGATTCAAGAAGAAACAAAAAAAGTAAACTTATTTTATGTGTGGGAAGAACTGAGAAAGGATTCAAGAAGAAACAAAAAATGAAAGCTTATTTTAAGTGTGGGAAGAACTGAGAAAGGATTCAAGAAGAAACAAAAAAAGTAAACTTATTTTATGTGTGGGAAGAACTGAGAAAGGATTCAAGAAGAAACAAAAAAAGTAAACTTATTTTATGTGTGGGAAGAACTGAGAAAGGATTCAAGAAGAAACAAAAAAAGTAAACTTATTTTAAGTGTGGGAAGAACCGAGAAAGGATTCAAGAAGAAACAAAAAAAGTAAACTTATTTTATGTGTGGGAAGAACTGAGAAAGGATTCAAGAAGAAACAAAAAAAGTAAACTTATTTTAAGTGTGGGAAGAACCGAGAAAGGATTCAAGAAGAAACAAAAAAAGTAAACTTATTTTATGTGTGGGAAGAACTGAGAAAGGATTCAAGAAGAAACAAAAAAAGTAAACTTATTTTATGTGTGGGAAGAACCGAGAAAGGATTCAAGAAGAAACAAAAAAAGTAAACTTATTTTAAGTGTGGGAAGAACCGAGAAAGGATTCAAGAAGAAACAAAAAAAGTAAACTTATTTTATGTGTGGGAAGAACTGAGAAAGGATTCAAGAAGAAACAAAAAAAGTAAACTTATTTTAAGTGTGGGAAGAACCGAGAAAGGATTCAAGAAGAAACAAAAAAAGTAAACTTATTTTATGTGTGGGAAGAACTGAGAAAGGATTCAAGAAGAAACAAAAAAAGTAAACTTATTTTATGTGTGGGAAGAACCGAGAAAGGATTCAAGAAGAAACAAAAAAAGTAAACTTATTTTAAGTGTGGGAAGAACCGAGAAAGGATTCAAGAAGAAACAAAAAAAGTAAACTTATTTTATGTGTGGGAAGAACTGAGAAAGGATTCAAGAAGAAACAAAAAAAGTAAACTTATTTTAAGTGTGGGAAGAACTGAGAAAGGATTCAAGAAGAAACAAAAAAAGTAAACTTATTTTAAGTGTGGGAAGAACTGAGAAAGGATTCAAGAAGAAACAAAAAAGTAAACTTATTTTATGTGTGGGAAGAACTGAGAAAGGATTCAAGAAGAAACAAAAAAAGTAAACTTATTTTATGTGTGGGAAGAACTGAGAAAGGATTCAAGAAGAAACAAAAAAAGTAAACTTATTTTATGTGTGGGAAGAACTGAGAAAGGATTCAAGAAGAAACAAAAAAAGTAAACTTATTTTATGTGTGGGAAGAACTGAGAAAGGATTCAAGAAGAAACAAAAAAAGTAAACTTATTTTATGTGTGGGAAGAACTGAGAAAGGATTCAAGAAGAAACAAAAAAAGTAAACTTATTTTAAGTGTGGGAAGAACTGAGAAAGGATTCAAGAAGAAACAAAAAAAGTAAACTTATTTTATGTGTGGGAAGAACTGAGAAAGGATTCAAGAAGAAACAAAAAAAGTAAACTTATTTTATGTGTGGGAAGAACTGAGAAAGGATTCAAGAAGAAACAAAAAAAGTAAACTTATTTTAAGTGTGGGAAGAACTGAGAAAGGATTCAAGAAGAAACAAAAAAAGTAAACTTATTTTAAGTGTGGGAAGAACTGAGAAAGGATTCAAGAAGAAACAAAAAAAGTAAACTTATTTTATGTGTGGGAAGAACTGAGAAAGGATTCAAGAAGAAACAAAAAAAGTAAACTTATTTTATGTGTGGGAAGAACTGAGAAAGGATTCAAGAAGAAACAAAAAAAGTAAACTTATTTTAAGTGTGGGAAGAACTGAGAAAGGATTCAAGAAGAAACAAAAAAAGTAAACTTATTTTAAGTGTGGGAAGAACTGAGAAAGGATTCAAGAAGAAACAAAAAAAGTAAACTTATTTTATGTGTGGGAAGAACTGAGAAAGGATTCAAGAAGAAACAAAAAAAGTAAACTTATTTTAAGTGTGGGAAGAACCAAGAAAGGATTCAAGAAGAGACAAAAAATGAAAGCTTATTTTATGTGTGGGAAGAACCGAGAAAGGATTAAAAAAGAAACAAAAAATGAAAGCTTATTTTATGTGTGGGGAGAAATGAGAAAGCATTCAAGATGAAACAAAAAAAAAGATTGTTTTATATGTGGAGAAAAATGAGCAAAGATACATAAATAAATTGAAGTAACAATACCTTTTTAAGAAATTTAAAAAGTCACCACTGTGTTTTGAAAAGAATGTGAGTTTTTCCAACTAGTTTTTATAAAAAATGAAAAATTATTAGCATATAACACTATGGATATGGCATATAAAATATTTATTTGTTTTGTTTGTTAAACAGCATATCAAAAACTTATGGGTCATTGAATGCAGAAATTTAATATATGATATATGTTGTTCTGCTTTCACAATTGAGTACATGGTAGGTGATACTCAGCTTTTGTTCATATACATGTTTGTTTGGACATAATTACTAGAGACTGATGTATGTGTTTTATGTTTTAGTTTTGTTGAAGTTATATTTTGGAATACAGTTTGAATTAAGAAAATTTCGGATATTGTATGAATTAATATCATGAAAGAATTCTTTCACATTGGTTGGTTGTTTGGTTGGTTGTTTGGTTGATTTCATTTAGCGGCATATCCCCTCAGGATGCGTGTAACTTTAACTTTGCATAACTTTCCATTCTTTCTCACTCTCAACAAAATTGTTCCCCTTACAATCAGCGCTTATCTTTATTCTGCCATCTATTTATGCAAGGTTATTAACTAAGTTACCCTCCATTTCCCTCTTGCTTTCAATATATCGTCTCTTTTTTTTATAATACCATGTCCCATAGGATTGTAAGGGCACACGTGTACTGCAGCCATGATAGAAGTTATGTTTCTTGGGCAAAATAGCCTGACAGGGCCCAACCCTCTCCAAGCCAGTTTTGAATTCAGAGTTTTTCCTTCTAGACCAGTTGCCACCCAAGGCGATAGGACCCAGTCTGTCCTGCTATTTCGCCATAGCTGGGGGAAGAAGAGGATTCATGCCTTTCCCAAGGGTATTAGCATGTAAGTGGATGTAATGAATCCAACTGGAATATATATCTCTAGTGATTGTTGAATTCCTAAAGCCCTTTTCCTCTATGGATTATTTAATGCCAAAATCTAAATATTTTGAATGCAATTGCATGTCTTCAACTACAGATAAAATGTATTGTTGGTTATTTTGCTATAAAAATGTATTTTTAGGCTTTCATAATGTTTTGATATTGTTTGGGGGTTCGTGATTTACTCACAGCTGGGACCCTAGCAGGCGTTACTATTCCAGGTCAGGGTGGACCTGGGAACAATAGCAATTAAGAGGTTGTTCTACCTTCCTCAAAGAAGGAAAGAACTAATTTCAACTCGGAACTAATTACAAATTGATTTAAAACCAAAGTTATCAATTTCTCTGAATTCCTAAACAAAATGCATGGAGTTGGTTTTAATTTTTTAATTTAGCATTAAAAATCCTTAGTAGATAAGATAATTTCGAATTCATCTATTCCGCAACTTTCATTAATTAGTTCCTAATTGAAATTAATTCTGCACTCCTCCTCAAAACCTCACAGAGTCTTGTTGCCGGAAGAAGGTTTTTATTGTCATTATATAACAGAAAAAGCAGAACGAATTCATGTATTGATCACTGTGAATATTGCTTAACACTGATTACCAAAACAAAATGATCTTTTCTGAGTATCTGAAAGATAAATATTGAATGCCAGTATCAAAGATACAAATTCTAACCAATCCTCTCAAACCTGGTCCGATTCCAAAAAACACCATGTGTTGATGATGACATAACGGCAGGTGAAACGGAAGGTGTCCTACACCGAAACCTTTCTGACGTCAGTTGTTAAGTCAGGAAGTAAAACTGGAGTGCAGCAAGAAGAGCAAAGACTAAGAATATTGGCACCTGGGTGTGGACCGTGAGGAGGAAGTGGAATTCTTCTTAATGCCCTCAGCACCTGATGCTTAGAACTGAGGAAATTTATAATCCTCTCACAAGAATATCAGGTGTTGATTGTATGAGTAGAGAGTAATTCAAGGCTCACAGATCAGAGCCATAAGATTTTGCTAAGATTAGTTCGCTCCTCTCTCCAGACTAATTATTTGAGAATAGGCAATCATGGCACTCCACAACTTCCTGTCCTTTGTAGCCCTTAGTAAAGTTTATCTTTTTGCTATATCACCTAACCCATGTCCTGCCAAAAATTTACACAAACTTGTTCTTCTATGTGCCATAACTCTTCATGATGTCATCGACCATGGCTCTCCACAACTTCCTGCCCTTTGTAGCTCTGAGTAAATTTTGTCTCTTCAAGGCTCAGAGTCTAGAGCGTAAGATGAGATTTTGGTAATATTATTTCTCTTCTCTTTCCAGGCTGATTATTTGAGTATAGTCGATTATGGCACTCCACAACTTCCTGTCCTTTGTCAGTTGGTTGTATTTGTTTAGTGGCATATCAACACCACTATGGGTTATTTAATGCCAAAATCTAAATATTTTGTACACAATTTTATTTTTGGAGATAATTGTTTAATGAAGCCGAGTTCAAATCCCACTCAAATCCATTATGTTTACTTATGCGCTAATACCCTCGGGAAAGGGTATGAATCCTCCTCTTCTACTCCCAGCTATGGGTAAATAGCAGGACAGACTGGGTTCTATAGCCTTGGATGGCAACTGGTCTAGAAGGAAAAACTCTGAATTCAAAACTGGCTTGGAGAGGGTTGGGCCCTGTCTGGTCTACTGCAGAAAGAAATGGCAACCTACTGCAGGAAAAAATCTGCCTCATTTGTGTATTGAAAGATACATGATCACTTTAGCTTATACCACATATGGCACATAATTAACTGATACTAATTTTACTAATTAAGTCATAACTGGTGGGAAAATAGGTGGATTCATGCCTTTATTGTATTTCTGGACAAATTTGTATCTGATTCAGTCTTTCTTATTAAACAGTGGAATGAAAGTTGTCTTGAATAGCCACACTTCTAGATATTTATGCATCACTGCAGGTGTTCCCCAGGGCTTTACCCTTGGATCTACATTGTTCCTAATTTCATTAACGACCTACCTGATGTCATTAGTTCTCAATTTGGTATATATGCTGATGACACAACTATTTACTCTTGTCTTAATGATGCGATCAGTTTGATAAGGCTAAATTGACAGCTGATCTTAAAAATGACCTACAATCATTTGTTAACTGGAGCAATCAATGGCTTAATACCTCCAAAACAAAACTGCTCTCTTTTAATCATCTGAGAGAACATTTTTTTGCCTTCCATCAGCATGGCTGATGCTAACCTCCAAGAGATTGAATCCTTGCAACTTCTCAGGCTAACATTTCAAGATAACATTGATTCAAATGCCAGGTCTGTCATTTGCAAAATTGGTTCACTCTCATTCTACACAATATTTCTTGCCAGAATTTATCTTGCACCTTTATAAGTCTACCATTCATCCATGCATTGAATATTGCTGCCACATCTGGTCTGGTGCTTCTGCTATATATTTAGAGATTCTTGATAAAATCCAAAGAAGAATCTGCAATGTCATTGATCTGTACCTGGTATTTTAGCTTCAGACTCATTCCCATCCCCATTTTCATGGGAATTGTTCTGATGAGTTTTCGTCTTTGGTACATTGACTTTACGAATTTAATCACAGTACTAGATTGGCATGAAGGTCTCATCATTTTACAGTTGAAATGCAACTGCAGTTTTATTCTTCTCTCACACTTTTCAATTGTAGAATTTTCTTGTGGCTTCTTGCTTTCCAGGCCAACTTTGGTCTTCAAAAACTTAAAAGCAATGTTAATCGATATTTTCTGTCTTTGAAATTCCCATTCTTTTATGGTTCTCACTTCTTAATAATGTTTCGTTTTTTTCAGATTTTTCACACCCAGTAATCCTTTGCATATTAGAAAGAAAAGGAAAAAAGGAAAATGAAAGTAAAAAAGAAAGAAAAAAGAAAAGAGAAACAAAAAAAGAGAAACAAAAAACTAAAAGAGAAAAGAAAAAAACAAAAATGAAAAAAGGAAAAAGGAAAAAAGAAAAAGAAAGAAAAAGAAAGAAAAAAGATAAAGAAAAGGAAAGAAAAACAAAGAAAAACAAAAAAATTTTAAAAAAATAAAAAAAAGGAAAAAGGAAAAGGAAAAGAAAGAAAAAGGAAGAAAGGAAAAAGGAAGAAAGTAAATGAATAAAGAAAAAGAAAGAAAAAGAAGAAAAAGGTAAAAGCAAAAAAAAGCAATCATAATATTCCTATTTTCTCTCCTTAATTATCTTTTTTCATTTCCCATCTTTTTCTTCTTCTTCTTCTCACTGCCATCATCAACATCATTATAGTCATCTTCCCTAAGCAAATGACCATTTTCAGGCAGTAATATTTCTTTCTGCAGAATGGCTACAAACTTGTGTCTAACTCTTGTTCAGAGTTGATTAGGCCAAACAATCCTCCCCTTGGTCATCATGGCTTTTACCCCCATGCCAAAAGACCCAATCATAATACAGTCAAAGCTAATATGTTTATCCAATTGTCTGCTTACTTTATTCATTTAGCAGACTTTCTATAATCTCTTGAGATGAGATCTCCAAGACCAGGCAATAAAAATGGCATTCACTTATTGGCACATCTTCAGTAAAGAAATCACAGGGAAAAAAAGGTTATAATTAACAATAATTGCTGACAAACAAAACAAACAATAGTGAAATAAAGTGAAGGTTAAAACATTCTAATAGAATCATATGAGGAACACTAGACTTTGGCTACCAGGGAATGGAATGCTGTTATATTGAGGCTATGGTGTCTGTTAGAATTCAGCTATAGATATGGACAGATTTCAGATTTCATTAAAGACAACAGATCTTTTCAATGCTACTTTATAACCATACTATACTAATTATTTAAGTTAGGTCTTTTGATTCCTGACAAAGGCTAAAATATTAACAGGTCACCTAAGTGGCAATAAAGCTACCAATATTAACAGGCAAATGCAGCTACCAAATATTAACAGGCGAATGCTGATAAAGTCTAAAATATTAGCAGGGAATCTGAGTGCCAATAAACCCTGATATATTAAAGGGACACATCTGCATGCCGATGAAAGGTAAAATATTAACAGGCCATCTGAGTACTGATAAAGGCTAAAATATTAACAGGCCATCTGAGTACTGATAAAGGCTAAAATATTAACAGACCATCTGAGTACTGATAAAGACTAAAATATTAACAGGTCATCTGAATACTGATAAAGGCTAAAATATTAACAGGCCATCTGAGTACTGATAAAGACTAAAATATTAACAGACCATCTGAGTACTGATAAAGGCTAAAATATTAACAGACCATCTGAGTACTGATAAAGACTAAAATATTAACAGGCCATCTGAGTACTGATAAAGGCTAAAATATTAACAGGCCATCTGAGTACTGATAGAGGCTAAAATATTAACAGGCCATCTGAGTACTGATAAAGACTAAAATATTAACAGACCATCTGAGTACTGATAAAGGCTAAAATATTAACAGGCCATCTGAGTACTGATAAAGGCTAAAATATTAACAGGCCATCTGAGTACTGATAAAGACTAAAATATTAACAGGCCATCTGAGTACTGATAAAGGCTAAAATATTAACAGGCCATCTGAGTACTGATAAAGGCTAAAATATTAACAGGTCATCTGAGTACTGATAAAGGCTAAAATATTAACAGGCCATCTGAGTACTGATAAAGGCTAAAATATTAACAGGCCATCTGAGTACTGATAAAGACTAAAATATTAACAGGTCATCTGAGTACTGATAAAGGCTAAAATATTAACAGGCCATCTGAGTACTGATAAAGACTAAAATATTAACAGGTCATCTGAGTACTGATAAAGGCTAAAATATTAACAGGCCATCTGAGTACTGATAAAGACTAAAATATTAACAGGTCATCTGAATACTGATAAAGGCTAAAATATTAGCAGGGAATCTGAATGCCAATAAACCCTGATATATTAAAGGGACACATCTGCATGCTGATGAAAGGTAAAATATTAAAAGACCATCTGAGTACTGATAAAGACTAAAATATTAACAGGCCATCTGAGTACTGATAAAGACTAAATATTAAAATGCCATCTGAGTACTGATAAAGACTAAATATTAAAAGACCATCTGAGTACTAATAAAGGCAAAAATATTAACAGCGTATCTGTTTACCAATAAAAACTGAAATTATTTTAGACACTTTCCCAAACAAAGAAAGCATCTACAGGAATTGTGTATATTCCATATCATGCAGTTGTCACATGGAATATCTGCAAGCTTTCTTCAGCATGTCATGTGAGTGTTAATTTCTCCAGATCATCTTTCCTCATTACTACTCACAAAGTTTGACTAACTTTTTCTGACTGTTAGCTCGATCCCTTGCATTTTCTATTCTCTTTAAGTATACCTCATTAATCGTATGTTCTGTCCATTATATTCTCATCATTCGTCAAGAGAACCATCTGTAGATTACTCAAAACTGCTTCTTTTGCTCAAACTTCTTCAATATGACATGTACCCTCAAGGACAAGGTGATCATGGCAATCAAGTGTTCTGCTGGTTTCCATTTTCCTTCCTCATTGCTCACATGTACTAGCCATAGTATTCTCAGCATCCTTGTGTACAACCACATCTCTATTACTTCAACTCTCCTCTTTATCTGTGAGGAAATTGTCCAGCTTCCAGTGCCATGAAGGACTGATTGATTGATTGATTTGTTTATTTATTTATAGCTTTTATCAACTCGGAGTTATTTAAAGCCAAAACATATTTTGGATCCTAAGAATAATTCTTTTTTCATGTGAATAAATATTGCATTAATTTTTTTTTTTGGAATAATAATGATTTTTCCATATACAAGTCCTACTATTTAACCCATAGCTGGGAGAGGAGAGATAGAGTCATACCTTTCCCAAGGGTATTTGCATGCAAGTGAATGTACCCGACTGGAATTCAAACTCGGTACTTCGATTTCTTATTCCAAGCTAGTATCTATCATGTAGGAGAATTATTCAGCACTCTTTTCTTTGTTTTTAATGATGTTTTCTTGTTTTTTAATAGTCTTAGTTACTAGAAGGCCTCTGGTCTGGTGCTTCTGCTATGTATTTAGAGATTCTTGATAAAATCCAAAGAAGTATCTATCTTGCATATTTATAAGTCTACCATTCATCCATGCATTGAATATTGCTGCCCCATCTGGTCTGGTGCTTCTGCTATGTATTTAGAGATTCTTGATAAAATCCAAAGAAGAATCTATCTTGCATATTTATAAGTCTACCAGTCATCCATGCATTGAATATTGCTGCCCCATCTTGTCTGGTGCTTCTGCTATGTATTTAGAGATTCTTGATAAAATCCAAAGAAGAATCTATCTTGCATATTTATAAGTCTACCATTCATCCATGCATTGAATATAGCTGCCCCATCTGGTCTGGTGCTTCTGCTATGTATTTAGAGATTCTTGATAAAATCCAAAGAAGAATCTATCTTGCATATTTATAAGTCTACCATTCATCCATGCATTGAATATTGCTGCCCCATCTTGTCTGGTGCTTCTGCTATGTATTTAGAGATTCTTGATAAAATCCAAAGAAGAATCTATCTTGCATATTTATAAGTCTACCAGTCATCCATGCATTGAATATTGCTGCCCCATCTTGTCTGGTGCTTCTGCTATGTATTTAGAGATTCTTGATAAAATCCAAAGAAGAATCTATCTTGCATATTTATAAGTCTACCATTCATCCATGCATTGAATATAGCTGCCCCATCTGGTCTGGTGCTTCTGCTATGTATTTAGAGATTCTTGATAAAATCCAAAGAAGAATCTATCTTGCATATTTATAAGTCTACCATTCATCCATGCATTGAATATTGCTGCCCCATCTTGTCTGGGGCTTCTGCTATGTATTTAGAGATTCTTGATAAAATCCAAAGAAGTATCTATCTTGCATATTTATAAGTCTACCATTCATCCATGCATTGAATATTGCTGCCCCATCTTGTCTGGTGCTTCTGCTATGTATTTAGAGATTCTTGATAAAATCCAAAGAAGAATCTATCTTGCATATTTATAAGTCTACCATTCATCCATGCATTGAATATTGCTGCCCCATCTGGTCTGGTGCTTCTGCTATGTATTTAGAGATTCTTGATAAAATCCAAAGAAGAATCTATCTTGCATATTTATAAGTCTACCAGTCATCCATGCATTGAATATTGCTGCCCCATCTTGTCTGGTGCTTCTGCTATGTATTTAGAGATTCTTGATAAAATCCAAAGAAGAATCTATCTTGCATATTTATAAGTCTACCATTCATCCATGCATTGAATATAGCTGCCCCATCTGGTCTGGTGCTTCTGCTATGTATTTAGAGATTCTTGATAAAATCCAAAGAAGAATCTATCTTGCATATTTATAAGTCTACCATTCATCCATGCATTGAATATTGCTGCCCCATCTTGTCTGGTGCTTCTGCTATGTATTTAGAGATTCTTGATAAAATCCAAAGAAGAATCTATCTTGCATATTTATAAGTCTACCATTCATCCATGCATTGAATATTGCTGCCCCATCTTGTCTGGTGCTTCTGCTATGTATTTAGAGATTCTTGATAAAATCCAAAGAAGAATCTATCTTGCATATTTATAAGTCTACCATTCATCCATGCATTGAATATTGCTGCCCCATCTTGTCTGGGGCTTCTGCTATGTATTTAGAGATTCTTGATAAAATCCAAAGAAGTATCTATCTTGCATATTTATAAGTCTACCATTCATCCATGCATTGAATATTGCTGCCCCATCTTGTCTGGTGCTTCTGCTATGTATTTAGAGATTCTTGATAAAATCCAAAGAAGAATCTATCTTGCATATTTATAAGTCTACCATTCATCCATGCATTGAATATTGCTGCCCCATCTTGTCTGGGGCTTCTGCTATGTATTTAGAGATTCTTGATAAAATCCAAAGAAGTATCTATCTTGCATATTTATAAGTCTACCATTCATCCATGCATTGAATATTGCTGCCCCATCTTGTCTGGTGCTTCTGCTATGTATTTAGAGATTCTTGATAAAATCCAAAGAAGAATCTATCTTGCATATTTATAAGTCTACCATTCATCCATGCATTGAATATTGCTGCCCCATCTTGTCTGGTGCTTCTGCTATGTATTTAGAGATTCTTGATAAAATCCAAAGAAGAATCTATCTTGCATATTTATAAGTCTACCATTCATCCATGCATTGAATATTGCTGCCCCATCTTGTCTGGGGCTTCTGCTATGTATTTAGAGATTCTTGATAAAATCCAAAGAAGTATCTATCTTGCATATTTATAAGTCTACCATTCATCCATGCATTGAATATTGCTGCCCCATCTTGTCTGGTGCTTCTGCTATGTATTTAGAGATTCTTGATAAAATCCAAAGAAGAATCTATCTTGCATATTTATAAGTCTACCATTCATCCATGCATTGAATATTGCTGCCCCATCTGGTCTGGTGCTTCTGCTATGTATTTAGAGATTCTTGATAAAATCCAAAGAAGAATCTATCTTGCATATTTATAAGTCTACCATTCATCCATGCATTGAATATTGCTGCCCCATCTTGTCTGGTGCTTCTGCTATGTATTTAGAGATTCTTGATAAAATCCAAAGAAGAATCTATCTTGCATATTTATAAGTCTACCATTCATCCATGCATTGAATATTGCTGCCCCATCTTGTCTGGGGCTTCTGCTATGTATTTAGAGATTCTTGATAAAATCCAAAGAAGAATCTATCTTGCATATTTATAAGTCTACCATTCATCCATGCATTGAATATTGCTGCCCCATCTTGTCTGGTGCTTCTGCTATGTATTTAGAGATTCTTGATAAAATCCAAAGAAGAATCTATCTTGCATATTTATAAGTCTACCATTCATCCATGCATTGAATATTGCTGCCCCATCTTGTCTGGTGCTTCTGCTATGTATTTAGAGATTCTTGATAAAATCCAAAGAAGAATCTATCTTGCATATTTATAAGTCTACCATTCATCCATGCATTGAATATTGCTGCCCCATCTTGTCTGGTGCTTCTGCTATGTATTTAGAGATTCTTGATAAAATCCAAAGAAGAATCTATCTTGCATATTTATAAGTCTACCATTCATCCATGCATTGAATATTGCTGCCCCATCTTGTCTGGGGCTTCTGCTATGTATTTAGAGATTCTTGATAAAATCCAAAGAAGTATCTATCTTGCATATTTATAAGTCTACCATTCATCCATGCATTGAATATTGCTGCCCCATCTTGTCTGGTGCTTCTGCTATGTATTTAGAGATTCTTGATAAAATCCAAAGAAGAATCTATCTTGCATATTTATAAGTCTACCATTCATCCATGCATTGAATATTGCTGCCCCATCTGGTCTGGTGCTTCTGCTATGTATTTAGAGATTCTTGATAAAATCCAAAGAAGAATCTATCTTGCATATTTATAAGTCTACCATTCATCCATGCATTGAATATAGCTGCCCCATCTGGTCTGGTGCTTCTGCTATGTATTTAGAGATTCTTGATAAAATCCAAAGAAGAATCTATCTTGCATATTTATAAGTCTACCATTCATCCATGCATTGAATATTGCTGCCCCATCTTGTCTGGTGCTTCTGCTATGTATTTAGAGATTCTTGATAAAATCCAAAGAAGTATCTATCTTGCATATTTATAAGTCTACCATTCATCCATGCATTGAATATTGCTGCCCCATCTTGTCTGGGGCTTCTGCTATGTATTTAGAGATTCTTGATAAAATCCAAAGAAGAATCTATCTTGCATATTTATAAGTCTACCATTCATCCATGCATTGAATATTGCTGCCACATCTGGTCTGGTGCTTCTGCTATGTATTTAGAGATTCTTGATAAAATCCAAAGAATCTGCAATATTATGAATCCTGACTTGGCATCTCAGCTTCAGTCCCTTTCCCACTGCCGTAACATAGCTTTCTTCTACCTTTTCTATAAATACATTCAGTGACAGGACCCAAAGACTGTGAGTTCATTGCCTGGTTAAGGCAGTGAAGAACTTTGAGCGGGGAATTAACACAAGATAACTGATAACTGACATTCATTAGACATGGCACGTAGAACTAGAACAGTCTACTCCAGTGAGCGAAATAAAGGGTTCAGTTTGACACTCCAACCACCTGAAGAAGACCGGAGCGTACAACGACCGAAATGTTGTGATAAACATGGCGACAAAGATGAGGACAATAGTTCGAATAATGTAAATAGTGTACAGTTTTGCTCAATTGTAATAATTGCTTGATTTTTATTTTGTTTTCTTACCTTTGGATATAATAAATTTTTTATAGGCTTGTGTTCTTTTTTCCTATTATTTTTTGTTTAATTGATATCACGGCATGTTTAACCAAAATAATACCTCATAAATATAGCCTAGGTTGTACCCTTTACTACTAATTTTACTAATTACTAATTTTCCTTCATTTTCCCTGCTGAAATTGGGGTGCATCTTATACACCCATGAGTCATATATGCCGTCAAATAGGGTAATTATTATTTCTATCTGGATTTTGGATAATTATCATATTTATTCATGGAGTTTAACATTTTTTTCAAATGTTGTTGATGATATACTTGAGCCCAATTTTTTTTTTCACTGGCAAAATCATTTCATGAATCATATTAAGATAAATGTCATTAAAATATATATAAAATTTCAAAACCACTACTCAAGCTACCAAAATGGAGATGGTGATATACAAAGTGGTATCTATTTGTGAAATGGTTGGTTGATTGTTTTCGTTTGGTGGCATATCAACACCTTTATGGGTTATTTAATGCTGAAATCTAAATATTTTGGATACTATTTTATGCCTTCAGCTACAGATATTTTGTACATAATTTTTTACTTTCAAGGCAAATGTATGTTTTTTAGATATATATTTTGTAGATTAAAAAATGTATTGTTGGTAAACTTTTTTATAAGTGGATTGCAGGTATTTTCACTACTAAAATGTATTGTTGAAAATTTATTTTAAAAAATGTATTTCTGGTAATTTTACTAGAAAAAGGTATTTTTATAATACTTTTTTTAATGCTGTATTGAGTGTCATTTTGCTATAAAAAATGTATTGTTGGTCATTGAGCTATAGTCATTTGACTATAAAAAAGTATTGCTGGTAATTTTGTTTTGCAAATTTATTGTTGGTAATATTTTTTCACTACAAGACTATATTTGTGAAATGGGTAGATCGAGGTCTAATTAGCCCCGATTAGGTCTAATATCAAAAGGAGGCCTGCTGTTGAAAGACATGAATCTCCCCCCCCTAATGGTCCCAGTTATAAAAAAAAAAAAAAAAAAAAAATCACTGAAAATGCTCTACCGTAGTATATCAGAAGGTATAATTTTGCAAACTACAGATTATACATGTACAAAGATGCTACATATTATCCATCTCATAGACGAATAAAGACTATGTATTAATAGGTAAGCTGCTGAGAAAGTCGGTTTACTATGTCAGGCGAGACAATTTTTCTCTGCAGAATCTATCTTACAAATCTATAAGTCTACTATTCATCCAGGCTTAGAATATTGCTACCAAATATGGTCCAGTGCTCCTGCTATTTACCTTGAGTTCCTTGATAAGATCGAAAGAAGGATCTGCAATATTATTGGTCCTGATCTGGCAGCTCAGCTTCTTGCTTGTGGAACTCCCTTCTGGCTCCATACTTTCCAGCCAACTTCAAGTTACAAAAAATCTAAATGCAATATCAATCGCTATCTACTGTCCTCTTGATTACTCTCTTCTCTTTGCACTCATCATTAATGTTTCTGTTCCTAATTCTTCCACACCCTGTTAACCCCTTGCGTTTTAGTGGCATTACTACCCTGCTTGGGGTGATTCTGATTAAAAACATACATATCATATATTATTATTACATATCTTTCCACTCCTATTTCCTTTCTAATGGGCTTTTTATCACAAATTCCACATTGTTAATCTCGGACTAGAAATACTTTTTCTTCTATAACAGCATGCTCCCGCCCAAATATGGCAGCAGTGTTCTACTAGTTGGTCTAATTTAAAGAGGAGGCACGGTAATGGATTGTGGCTCGGATTGAGGAATCGGAGAGCCGAGTTCGAATTCCAGTCGAATCCATTACATTCACTTATGTGCTAATACTTTCCCAAGGTATGAATCCTCTTCTTCTCCCCCCTCCAGCTATGGATAAATATCAGCACAGACCGGGTTCTATAGCCTTGGATGGCAACTGGTCTACCTCAGAAAGAAATGGCAACCTACTGCAAGGGAAAAAATCTGCCTCGTCAGTCATGTATCGAAAGATACATGATTGCCTAAGTGTGTATCACGCATGGCACATAACTGACTGATAAACAGTTGTTTTACTTTTGCCACTTAAGACCTTTTTTTAATAAGTTTAGAACCTTGATGAACCAATATGTTGCCCTTAGCAATATTTATTTTTTAAACATAATCTCCTTTTTATCAATGTAATTAATCTCTATAGACAGAGCATTATACAGCGATGATTTCTGATCAAAATTATACTTGTTCTTATTCTTTTCATTCACCGATCTGAGATTCAGTTAGTTTCTCTCTTATTAGCAGTTATTAAATGTCATACCTACCAACTTTAGCAGCTGTTTTTATAGCAATTTAAATACCTTTAAAATATCATGTCCTTTCAGCACATTGACGACTATGGCTCTCCACAGTTTCCTTTTTAATAACTGTAAACTGCACATTGCTATTACTGATAATTAAGTAGTTTCCTACTGCCGTCTCCATGGTTTTGTCTTTCTAGACTGTTCATCCAAACAGGGCTGCCAGGCATGGTATGCTCAATTATTTTATCTTTACGTGGGGAGAAAAGAGATGGATGCTTTTCTTAACCCTACATCGATACTGTGGTTTTTTTTTCAAAATGTTACAGCTATATCATTCAACTAGACAAGAAATAATTCTGATAACTGCTAACCAGTATTCATTACATTCACTTACATGCTAATACCCTTGGGAAAGATATGAATCCTCTTCTTCTCACTCCAGCTATGGGTAAATAGCAGTACAGACCGGGTTCTATAGCCTTGGATGGCAACTGGTCTACCTCAGAAAGAAATGGCAACCTACTGCAAGGGAAAAAATCTGCCTCATCAGTCATGTATCGAAAGATACATGATTGCCTAAGTGTGTATCACGCATGGCACATAACTGACTGATAAACAGTTGTTTTACTTTTGCCACTTAAGACCTTTTTTAATAAGTTTAGAACCTTGATGAACCAATACGTTGCCCTTAGCAATATTTATTTTTTAAACATAATCTCCTTTTTATCAATGTAATTAATCTCTATAGACAGAGCATTATACAGCGATGATTTCTGATCAAAATTGAGCTAATAACTATCTAGCTATCACTCACTTTCACACACTTATCTATCCATCTAATAAATACACATTTGTTCCTCGTCATTTGGTAAAACTGAGTTTCATGCACATAGCAATCATCAGGCACAAATTTAAAACTGACCATTGTAAAATTTTAATATTAATTGGAGAGTCGAGTTCGAATTCCACTGGAATCCATTACATTTACTTATATATGCTAATACCCTTGGGAAAGGTATGAATCCTCTTCTTCTCCCCTCAGCTATGGGTGAATATCAGGACAGACTGGGTTCTATAGCCTTGGATGGCAACTGGTCTACCTCAGAAAGAAATGGCAACCTACTGCGGGGGAAAAAATCTGCCTCGTCAGTCATGTATCGAAAGATGATTGCCTAAGTATGTATCATGCATAGCACATAACTGAATGTAAAGATAAGCATGGCCAAAGCGTCAGGTTCTTTCTGGAGCAGTGAAAACAATCCCCACCCTTATTCCAATGTCTTTAGCAATGGATTGTATGTATGCGGTCCATTGGAGGTGTACTGTTAACCATTATTCTATCAAATATACATATGCAAACATATTTTTGCATGTGTACTGGATCAGAGAGTCAATCTATGACAATCAGTTATGGTAAACCCAATTACTCCGCAGAAGAACCAGAGTTAAAAAAATTGCTTACCACTTTAAGTTTCATCTTTCTACCCCACAGATATACGAAGCCAACGCCATTTTCTTATTTTATCTAATTTTCACGTGAGTGACGTTTGGGAACACAATTCTTGTTATCTCAACAAACTCCCTGCTATTCTTAGCCAATAACAAAAAGAAATATTTTTTTTTCAAACGATACAAAAGCGACAACTAAATTAGGTCTAACGTCCCCTAAAAGTGGGTAGTTTTCTTTGTTGTGCATACAGTACAAAGAGATTGTCATGTGGTGTAAATTGATTTATATCAATGCGTGACTTTAAGGTGACAAATAAAAAATATATAATCTTTCTCTTTTCACCTCAAAACAATGAAATACAACAAAGCATTTTTTTAAGTACACTTCTGGGCAAAAATTATAGGAAAAATTTAAATCTTTCTCAGGAATTAAAGTCGTCATCATCAAGATGGACAGTTGCGTTACATACACTCTATCTTTGATATTGAGCACTTAACCCATGAAAATAGCCGTCCTGGGTACGACGTTAAACTGCATCCAACAGCAAGGCCTCTGATTAGGAGGTTTTGAGGAAGCGTGGAACCACCTCTTAATTGCTGGTGTTCCCAGGTCCACCCTGACCCGGGGTGGTAGCACCTGTTGGGGTCCCAGCTATGGGAAAATAGTGAACTTCCAGGTCTTTTCCAGCACATTGAAACAATGATGTTGCCAACTACACTTTTTTGAAACAATGATGTTGCCAACTACACTTTTTTGAAACAATGATGTTGCCAACTATACGTTTTTGAAACAATGATGTTGCCAGCTATACATTTTTGATATATTTAGTAAATACTGGATCTGGCATTAAATAACCCATAGTGGTTGATATGCCATAAAACCCCAAACAACCAACCAACCAACCATAAAAATAGCATAAAACTATATTGTTATCATATATATATATATATATATATATATATATATATATATATATATATATATATATATATATGTGTGTGTGTGTGTGTGTGTGTGTGTGTAATTATTATTTTTATTATGAAAGATTATAATAAAAACATACTGAAATCACTATACAAAAGCTTTCATGTTTCAATACTTTGATTGTACTTATTCAGGTGATGGTAAGTAACTGATGATTAAATGACTTTTAAGGAATATTAAATGCCAATTGTTACCTCTTTTCCAAAAGATGGCCTGTGTGTGGGTGGTGTAAATGATAGTGGCTCAGAATGAGAAATCAGAGAGCCGAGTTCAAATTCCAGTCGAGTTCATTGCATTCACTTATGTGCAAAAATCCTTCTCCCCTCAGCTACCTGTAAATAGAAGGGCATGCTGGGCCCTACAGCATTGGTTGGCAACCAATCTCAGAGAAAGAAAACACTGAATCCAATAAAAATGAATAAAAGTAACCACAGTACCTTTTTTGCTGTCTTTAATCAGGAAACAAGAAAGCTTATATGTGATTATGAAAGGATGTTTCTGGTTTATCATGACATGAAAAAATAATTCACCCGCTTCTACCATGTGAGCTTACTTTTCTATTTAGCGTATATCTGACATTTAATTGGTTAATCAAGACACACCCACAAGTCTATTTTTAATTCTCTCCTTATGTACCCCCTCCCACCTTTAACATTTGGAAAAGAGGTAACACTTTGTTTTTGTGTAGCGATTTCGGTATTTTTGTTATAGTCTTTTACAATAATAATATATTGCTCTATTTTGTATTGAGCACTTCTTTAAAAGTAAATGCTATGAACGGTGGAATTTTACACCATCTCTTCTTTCTGTCATTTGGAGATATATGATAAAAAAAATATAATTTTAAGGTATACTATATTTATGGGTTAAAATGCTCATATGTGAATGTAAAAGAGGACATTGAGGTCAACACATATAGCCACTGGGTGTTGACCTCTATATCCACTTTATTATATTGTAGTGGACCCTGCGGTGTGTGAATGTGAGAAGAGAAGATGAGTTATCTCTAGGTTAAGGCTTCTGCTGGCCGGTCCAGCTACATAAGAATGTTGGACTTTAATGGAGTCCAAAGAAAGCAAAAGAAAGCAAACAAGACCGATATATATGTACAAAACAAATATATATTAATACATGAATTACAAATAGATTAAAACACGAGTTACAATACATTGAAGACATGAATAAAATGTTACAGTGTCTGTATGGAAAGTTGTGTGTGTTGAGTATAGTTGAATGTCCGTACGGGGTGAATTTTATTTTAGCGTGTTCCCAGAATATGGGAAACGCTGGTTGTGTATAAGAGTTCACATACTGGACATTTTTAGAGAAAGTTTTTTGTACCTCGCCCCACGTGCGAGGTTTCGGCCCGCAGCCGAAATCAACATAGTTGCTCACACGTGCGCGTAAGCAGAGAGAAAGAAGCGAAAGGTCAACCAGTATTTATACTCCCGGGAGAGAGAGACCCCTGGTGAAGAGTTAAGGAAATGAAGGGGAGCTAACTGTGACAATATATATATATATATATATATATATATATATATATATATATATATATATATATATATATATAAATAATAAAGGGCAACTATAAATTTTATCACACCATTAAATATAAAGCAAAGTTTTAATTTTGACACCTGTTGTAGGAAGATTTTAAATTTCACATCTCTCATTCAGCTTTTTTATAATTTGATATTATTTTTTTCATTCAATTCAGCACAAGCAGGGTGATAATGTCACTAAGACACAAACGGAAGCTGGAAGTGAAAGAAAGAAAAGACTTTAGAAGGAACCAGAACCTGAATCCTCAATAGGAAACAAGGGATAAACCTCTACTCCTGTTCAAACGATTATTATTCCTCACAATTAACATCGTAATGTAAACTTTAACACCTTTAGCATACCTCTGCATGGAGAACTGATTTCATCAATAAAACTTATTTTGTCTGAAAACGTTAATCTTTGAATGAAACACGTCATAGCACAGTTTTCCATCTTGTCATTTATTTCCACACATACACTACACACACACACAAACATATATATATTTTATATGCACGTGTTTATCGTTGCTTGGAAATCATCCATGTAAACAAACAAGACTATCATCAATTTCTTGTTCGTGTATTGCTTAAATATATTGTGTAACTGTCATCTTTGATAATGGCTTATGTAAGCCGAAAGCTTAGATTGGATTAAAAAAAAAATATTGTGATTTTCTTTCATTGTTTAATGATAATGTTATTAAGCTTATCAGACTATATGAAAAAAACTTACATAAAATATATAGACAACACTTATCTATATTATTTAATGAAACATGTATTAATATATATATATATATATATATATATATATATAAAACTGTTATGGTCCAGGTTCCTTGTACCACGGTGATGGTCCAAGGTAGAACCAATGAAGAATAACTCGAACACAGGTATGGAATAACACAGATATGTTACAAATAGAATATATGTACAAAAGAAGTAGAAGTCTTAGTAATAACAATCAGGTTAGGTTAGAGAGAACTAGGTTGTCTCGACCAGTATCACTATTCCAATGTCTTACAGTAATCGCCTGACGCGACTCTGTCTCTGACTGACTCACACTGACTGACTGGCCGACTGCCTGACTCACTCACTGACTCTGTGTCGATATTTAACAACCCCACCACACGGGTCGAATGTGGCACAAGGCCGGTTTAACGTGGGCTTACCGAGCCCGTAGGCTCGGCCAAAAATATGCCGGGTTCAGGGACTGTCTACCTCCTACCTCCCCGGACGAAACTTTGCCCTGTGGCAAAGCCTCGTCCGAGTTCCTCTCCGCCGAGGCAGAGAGTTCGACAGCAAAGAACAGTCTCAACGACTGTTCCAACACTGACTCTGTGTCTGCTGCTCCCTCTTGAGGCGCAGTATTTATGAGGTACGGAACAGTCTATTAATATTATGGGTGAGTTCCCATAACAATAACCAACATGTAGAATAATGCAGAGGATGAAATCTGCTAGACTTCAAGATTTTCCCATTCTACCAATATGACTATAAGACCAGAAAGGCATTAAAAAATTTTCATCAGTAAATTTAAACCAAGACTCAACTCATTGCACGAAACACAGTTACGTCCCTCAAGATTGATTGTATTTTCCTCAACTAAAGCAACAGAGATAATGCCTATGTATTTTTTATCCCAAACTCAACCAATAAAAAACTTAAGGAATCAGTGCACATGCTATAGGCCACAAAAATCTCCTAAGACAGCCAAACATAGAAATAAATACAATATGGAAACAAGTAATAGTGTGCTACAGAAAAATAATAGTAACAACAAAATTGGTAAAAACAAAAAATGGTAACTGGGACATTAGGTTTATAACTCTCAAAAATTCATAGACTGAAGTCCTCAAGGACACATGGCTCAGTGGATAAAAGTGTTCGTTGAATCCAAAGTGTTGTGAGTTATTGAACTCACAATTCTTTGGATTCAACCAACACCTGGCTACAACAGAGGTGAACAAAAACTTGGAGAGTTTAATTAAAATGGATATAAATGATACTGAGACATCAGGAAGAGGCATGGTATGTGGAACTAGTGAAATTCCAATCACCTGAAGAAGACTGGAGTGTACAATGGCTAAAATGTTGTGAATATAGCAATGCAGATGAGGACAACAGTCCAAACAATGTAAATAGTGTAAATAATTACAGTACCTCATCTCAGAACTATAAACAGAGTAGTAGAGGTTTATACATTTTTTTTTTTTGTTTAGGATTGGGTTTCCAGTTCCTGTTAAATTCTTCTCATTCACTTTCACTCCCAATAACTCTTTGTGCCTTAATGGCATTATCGTTTTGCTTGTGTCTTAATAGCATTGTTAAAAACAAAAAAAAACCCTTTTTTGCCAATCATTTACACAAACTAAATTCGGTAGGTTGCTTGCTTCTTTCCTCTCACATTCAATCTGCCCTGTGAGTGTCAAATTTTCCAAGCCCTCTTCCTTCATTATGTGCCATAGATATTTCAACTATCTCTTTCCACACTGAAGATATATATGGACATGAAGAAGCACAGGAGGAGGAATGAAAACAGACAAATTAACTACATAACAATCAATACGAGATTTAGGAATGCAGTTTCACGTTGCAAAACATACCCAAGTGCTGACTGTAGGAGTGACCACCTTCCAGTGATATGTAACATTAGAGTGAAACTATGGAAATTAAAGAGGGCCAAGGCAGCACCCAAATTGCAATATGACAAAATTACCGGAATATACGGACAGCGTTAAAAGAAGATTCAGTATACTAATCGAGAATGGAAATTCAAAGTTGAATGAATTAAGAGAAGCTTTAGTAACCACAGCAGAATCTTTCCTAATTATAACTGTGTTCACTGGAAATATAAAGAACATGTTGAAAGCGGCTTCTGATTTCCCGCCACAAGGTTACAGGAAGATATGAATATTTAGCCCACATTTAATGAAGACCAGAATGAAAGCTACACCAACGTAAAAGTGAATAGTTGGTTTTTCCATACCAACTGTTTGACATTAAACTTGCAAGCTGATCTGGAAATGGTGAAGTCTGCAAGATAAGTTACACAGCAGGTAAGTATCTTGAAGTGTGTTAACAACTTTGAAGAGAAATAGACAGGTAGGCAGACAGGCAGGTAGGATAACATCAGATAGGTATGTAGAAGGTAGATACAAAAAACTAAATATATAACAAGTAGCTGAACTGGTAGGTAAAAAGATCAAGAAATAGATTTCTAGATTGAGAGAATGATAAGTATTTTCTTTGCTAGAAAGACCAGAAGTAGGGGGCCAGTAAAATAGACAATCAAATAGTTACAAGGATGATAGAATGGGTCGAGTTGGGTAGGTGGATTTTATGACATAACAAACATCCTGGGATTACGCAGGTTTATACGTAATTCTATAGGTAAACACTGAACAGCCATACCAAAGTCTGCAAGCAACCATCCCGTAGGTGACCTATCCTCCGGGGGTGGGGGTAGGGGGGGTCAGACTTTTTTTTGCAGGTAATATCACTGATATAATCTCAGTCTCTCTAAAAGGCTAGATAAGAGAATGTGAAAGAATGAGATTGCAACAGAAAAACAATAGATGAACAAGTAGAAAGGTAAATGAGCAGGCATCTTGGAAAAAAGGTTGTCTGGTAATCTGCTTGAGCCAATAATATTTTACTTTTATCAGACATCAGACTTTAGATAGTGATTAGCTAAATGACTATGAGAAGAATACTCCATCAGAAAACCTACACCCCCTACGGATGTTACCAGCATTGTCTTATGTAATAAATCATGCAAGTAAATGTATGAGTAAAGGTAATAATATATGTATCACATGCCACGTTAACAAAGAGATCTCAGGACATAGGCCTGAGGGATACAACATTGCAAAGAATGAGAAGAGGTGGTACTGCAAATTCTGAAACTACTCTGGCAGAAATTTCTTCTTACCTCAAAGCCTAAGTACTTGCCTATATTCGGTGAGCACCAACAGCCAAAATATTTGTCTATTGGCTGTGAGCACTGGCAGTCAAATTGCTTGCCTCTTACCTGAGAATGCTGACAGCCAATGAACCTGCCTATTGCCTGAGAGGGCTTGACAGGCAAAGTGCTGGCCAATTGCCTGAAGGTGTTTACAGCCAAAGTGCTTGCCTCTCAGGCAATATACAAGCTCTTTTGCTGTGAGCACTCTCAGATAACAGGTGCTTGCCTCTTGCTTGTGTGTGCTGAAAGCCAAAGTGCTTGTCTCTGTCTTGAGAGTGCTAACAGCCAACGTGCTTGCTTCTTATCTAAGAGTGCTGATAGCAAAAGAGCTTGTATTTTGCCTGATAATGCTGAACGCCAAAGAATCTGCCTATTACCCGTGTGTGCAGACAGGAAAAGAGCTTGTATATTGCCTGAAAGTGCTGAAAACCAAAGAACCTGCCTATTGCCTGTGTGTGCTGACAGCCAAATTGCTTGCCATTTGTCTGAGAGCGCTGAATGCTTACGCCTTACCAGTGGCTGTATCCAAATGCTGATTTATAACAGAAGTAAAGGCCCTTTCCAAATCTTCATCCACAATGACAAGCTCTGTGATAGCCAGATAACTTTCTGGTTTATAAACAGCACTCACCTGTGTTAAGGAGGTTTCAAATCTTGTTCAGAAGTAATGTTGTATAAATTCACACCTGAAGCAAGAGTAGAAACATTGGTTGCCTTTTTGTATTTGATGACTCACAACGTTAAAGAAAGTTTCAAGGTGTGAAATAAACCTTTGGCTCCATTTGCAAATACTGTTTTTTCTATGTGCTGTGTGCCTTCAGAATATGGCTAATCATTTTTTTTAAAACTTCCTTGGTGCTTCCTCACTCCATTTATGGAATTCTCAGTATCCTTCTACAAAACCACATTAAATTTGAAGTCTTGGAGCAAAAATCTATAGCTACCAGCCTTTCTCTATATCCCCCTCTCTCTCGCTCTTTGATGTTGATTCACTCTTGGAACAATTCTAATGCATAAGTACCAAAAGTACATAAAACAAACTTAACTTTTAGATTAACTCAGATGATTTGTTGAAAGTGGTTCAGGGGGACTGATAATTAACGAAACAGTGCACATTGTGTCATGACTTCACTGAAGGGGCTTATAGATGTGATGAGGGATCCTGAATATATTACCCCTCCCACATACCCCATCAAAATTCCCTCTTGGAACAGTTTAATCTGAAGACAGTAGCAATGGACAATCTTTGACTGCAGGTTGGTGTCAAGGGATCACATAACATCTTTCCCACTCTTCATCTTCATATATGCTACAGTTCAAAAGTTTGAAGCCACCCCCAGAATTAACATGAAATGAATGTGACAGTAGAGTGAAAAAAAATGAAAAAGAGCTCTTAGAGTCATTGAAAAAAGAATGGAATCAGTTATCAAACTTATACTTTGAGAAACTTTTGCAATGAATGGTAAAAATTTGTGCTGCAGCAATCAAGTTGAAAGGAGGATATTTTGACAAGAGTAAAATTTAATCTAATCCTAAAATGCTTTTTTTCTTTTTGTCATAATAAAATTTCTAATAAAAAAATCAAGTTGCATTTTTTTTTTTAACCATGTATATTAATTTTCTCTTATTTAAAAGTACAAAACAACTACTTCTTGGGCCAATTTAAAAAATTATCAGGGGTTTTCTCAAACTTTTGAACTGTAGTGTATATATATATATATATATATATATATATATATATATGCGTGTGCGTGTGTGTATGCATGTGTGTGAGAGAGAGAGAGAGAAGGTCAGCTGAAAAGGTCATATGCTGGCCATGATATAAATCAAGCATGGGAAACTTCTCCGACCTGTGGTCCACATGAGATATAGCTCATCTTAAAGCAGGCCAAACTATTAAAAAATTTAAAGTAATTTTTTATTGAAAGTAAAGTGGTCATTTTCACTACAGTATATTGTTGACATAAGCAACTGACTTAGAAATAAGAAAAAGACTTCTTTTTTTTTATTTGGAGAATAGATTTTTTCTACAATGTAAAAATTGAATAATGTTATCCCTGATGCCAACTGTGATGGACTCATGCTGGTGGGTATGATTTGTTTCTAATTCATTCATTTGAAAATACAAAAAATCTTTTTAAAAGCAAAACAAATTTTTTTCTCCAGAGAAAAAAATTATTATGAGCATTTCTTGTTTCTAAAGCAAACTATTTTTGCATGTATGATCTTCCATAATGAAAACTGCCAATGGTTTAAAATGCTGAGAACCTTACCTTCAACATTAAATTAAATGTACCATTCAGAAGGCCAAACGGGCTGCATAGGGTCCATGGGTCATATTTTGTCAATATAAATGTAAGTAGAAACACCAGTTGGTAGACTAAAATATATACAAGTGTAACAATATAGCTGACCTACTGTTGTACTCTGGTATACTTGCATGTCTTTGGGTCCAAATTTTGGAGGCTGTGGTAGTACAAGAGAAGCAACCAACATTATACGAGGTATCTTTCTCGATAGGGGATTCTATATTGAAATATGTATAATAATAAAAAATCAAAAGTAAAAATGAAATCCACATAAAAAGTCCACCTTGGCTGTTTAAATGATATCACCTTGAGAGAAGAAATTGGTTGCAGCAAACAGGAGATGTGAATGTAATTAACCAATAACAATTACATAAACATACATAACATAACGCTTGAAAACGAATGTAGCAACATCTGAAAGTACCCAGGAAAAAAATAAAATAAAATAAATATGAACTTACCAATTACATAAAACAACTACCATATATTCTCACATATATGACTTTTGAATATCTAATTTTGAAGCTAATTTTAAAGGGGTCACATCATGCATGATATATAAAATTAGCATATGTACTGCTGGCCCTGTCTACAGTGTTGGCCAAACTATATATCCATTTACTGTTGTCAAATTCACTTCAAAATTAGGTCTAAAAAGGTTGTGTGATACACAAGTATATACGGTAATGTGGAATTTTAAAAAGTTAATAAAAAATTGGATAGATGAACTTGTCAATATTATTGAACAAAACATGCCTGAAAGAATTCTTGATGATGAAATACACCATGACAAAAATGTATAGAAAGTGCACTGATTTCTGAATCTTTCAGGTTCATGCAAGATTTCACCTTTCTTAACAAAACTATGGCTATCTCAGTATAATCTTTACAAAGAACAGCAATAAAAACAAAAGCTTTAAGAAGCTGGATGACATGAGTTAAGCGGTATATGGAGACATATCAGACACCAGTAGTTCAGCATACCTACATTTTCAGCATTTCTCTCATGTTTTGGCTTATATTTACAATCTCTTGCCTACATCCCTGTTATAATTGAGCTTGTCTCTCTCTTCACTAGTTTGCACAAGCATTACATGACCTGCCAATACCTCATAAATAATAGACTATTCCATTTTGATCACATGGAAAGAGGAGTAAAGACATTACTTGGTTTCAGTGAGAAAATGAAAGAAAGAAGGGAAGATAGAAGTGTTTAACAGCTGTTTCAGTGAAATGGAAAAGTTGACAATATCAAATCTTTTCATTTGTATCCTCTTCTTAAAATAACAACCCACATTTATAGCGATAATACTTATTGTAATATTGTTACGCTAACAATTAATAATGTTAATATTGTTAAGCTCAAATATTTAACAAAGAGCCAAGGGAATTTCAATGAATATTTTATTGTCACAGAACTTGCCATTAGTTTTTTCAATCCTTATATTAAGAATTAATATTCATCAGAAAATTCAAATAGGAAAACAGTGAAACTAGTATATATATATATATATATATATATATATATATATATATATATATATATATATATATATATATATATGAGGAATATAAATGAAATAATAATAATAAAAGCATAAGAATATTAATCTACAACCCAGTATGTCTGAAGATTTTAATTGATTTTTTTAATAATTTTTATCGTTCAAAATATATATATATATATATATATATATATATATATATATATATATATATATATGTATAGAGAGAGAGAGAGATAACTACATTAATATGAACATTATTTTAGATTGAGGACGTCCTTTTGAAGAACAAAATGTATTATGTAGAGTTTGTTCATCTTGTCATTCAATTATCTACAATTAATATTCATTGTTTTTAAAAACAGTGCTCATTATCGGTGACAGAACCACTATAGAGTCAAATATAAACCAACATTGAAAATTCTGGACTTACCAAGCACTATCTGCGACAGCTGAAAGTTTCCCAATAAGCTGATCTAAATGAAACTTGAGTTATCGTCTAACTGACAGATATAACAGGAAGTTTGCGAAGACTGGAATTTCAAACATTTTTATGGGCAATTTTAATTGTTAGTCTCCATTTGACTCACTCACTCTCTCATATACATATATATATATATATATATATACACACTACATTTCAAAAGTTTGAATCTACCCCCAGGAATTATCATGGAATGAACTTGACAGAAGAGTGAACAAAAAAATGAGAAAGAGCTCTTAGAGTCATTGAATAAGAATGCAATCAATTATCAGTTACCAAAACTTGTCCTTTGACAAACTTTTGCAACGAATGCCAGAGATTTGTGCTGCAGTAATCAAAGCTAAAGGAGGATATTTTGACAAGAGCAAAATTTAATCATAAAATGCTTTTCTTTACTTTTTGTCATGATAAAATTTCTAATAAAAAATCATGTCTCACTTTTTCTTTAAACATGTATAATAATTTTTTTCATATTT
>OZ038498.1:102918576-102936076 GCA_964036315.1 Acanthosepion esculentum | reverse complement strand
AGGACAGGAAGTCATGGTGAGCCATGATTTTCAACCTCCTGAAGAGATGCGGCAGATAGAAGAAAAATTGCTTTAAACTTGGTTTTACAATGAGTATCTTACCTGTTGAAAAGGGAGTTTAAAGAAAATCTCCCAAAGTTGAAAAAATTCCATTCAAGAGAAGACTCGGCATGCATATGTTACTTACCTGGAATGAAAAGAAATAAAGAAAGTCATCAAAATGTATTACATCATAAAAATGACAAAAAAACTCATCCAAAATCATCATAATCCATCCTTTTGTTTTTTTTTTAAATCAAAAACAGTTAAAAATATTGACCCTGAACGAATGATAATTTTAGAAAAGGTAACACACTTCCATCTTCTAACTTTCACACAATACAAGGCCCAAGAACTACTCAAGGTAGAGTGGTATAAATGGTTGTTGTTGAGAAATCGAAACAGAACTTCTCAATTCAGATAACTGAGCAGATAGCCTAGAAACTAAGACAAGCTCTGTAGAGTGAGTGGCCATTGGTTAAATGTAAAATAAATGACAGAACTGTCCAACAAACAGAATTGACAAATTTTGCAATAAGCAATGCCAAGAAGAAGAAAAGAACAGGGCAAAAAATAATAGAAAGCAAACAAACAATAAATGCAAGGCAAATTAACAGTAAAAAGGCAAAGCAAAAGTAATATGGCAAAAAGTTCACAAACTAAGAATTGAGGTTGACACACAAGCAAGATTGGATATGCGAACATAGATTTCTGAATCTATCTATATTTCTGAGATGAGGTATTATGTGTGCTATTTACATTGTCCAGACTATCGTCCTCATCTTTATTGCTATATTTATCACAACGTTGTGGCTGTTGTACACTCAGGCCTTCTTTGGCAATATGAGCTCTGGTAAAAAACATGCAATAATAACAGCAAAAATTGCAATATGAGTACTGGTAAAAATGGTTGCTGAAGACATTAGGTTTATAAGTCCCACATAGACAGATGTCCTCAAGGACATATGGCACAGTGGATTAAGGTGTTAGAACCAGTGACAGGACCCAAACAGCGTGATTTAAATACCTGTTTAAGGCAATGGAGAACTTGAAGAGTGGAATTAACAGGAGATAACTGATAACTGACATCCATTAGACATGGTACATGGAACTAGAACAGTCTACCCCAGTGAGTGAAATAAAGGGTTCAGTTTGACATTCCAACCATCTGAAGAAGGCCGAAATGTTGTGATAAATATGGTAACAAAGATGAGGATGATAGTAAATAGTATAGATTTCTGACTTTAAGATAAGACAGACTGGGGCTGAGTCATATGAAACTGTGGTGAAATAAAAAGAAAACAGCAACCAGCGAGTAAATTCAAGCTCTCCCAACTGGTATTCCAACCTCAAGTCGTTCCTGCTTGAGTTCTGTCTCAAAATCGCACTAACAGACTTTTCCAGTCGCCAGCCGTGAACGTCGCTCCAAGCATCCCCACTGGGAAAAACTAGTTGCTTTTATATCTGTCCATATACCCATAATTCCTTGCGTCGTCATGTGATCCCATAATTCATTGCGTCTCTGTCCCATAATGCATTGCATATTCATTGCATAAAAGGCAATGCAAGTCCCCCCCTTATTCCTTTACGTTATCTGGCCGAGGACGGATTACGGCAGAGCGGTAAGTGCTTTTTTTCTCCTTCATTTCAACTGCAGTAGCCTTACATGCTAAGCAAATACGGTCTCTTTTTTGGCGGGGACAATGCAAGTCGCAACCAGTTGTGCTCGTCCCAGGTTCTGCCTCATCACGTCTGCCACAGAAACTGACAACTGGCCTGTTTTATTGGCTAGGAAGGAATCCCAGCATGCATTTGTGTGCTTCTGCCTATAAAATGGGGAGGGGAAAGTATTTTGCAGTCATTCCTACACCAGACTGGAACCAACAAGCTCATTTGTTTGGGAGGACTAAAAGACACATTGCAAGAAAGGTGGGTGTAACAAAGACTGCTGGTAGATGTGCTGACATCCCTACCCTCGTTTCTTATGGAGTTATAACACTAAGGAAAAACCTGTACTCAGATTAGTTTGCTGATTGATTCAGGGTTTGTTTTTTTTTCACAGTTTATCAACCATTTTACAGGAGACTCGAGAAGAGAGAACAAAAAAAATTTAAAATAGCGACAGACTCTGAAATAATCATAAAAATATAACTCACTTATTGTTATTCTTTTCATAATTTTAATTGTTGTTGTTGTTGTCTGCTACTAATTGGAAGCTCTCTTCTCGCTTGGTTAAAAGTCATTCTGACTTTAGCAAAGCTAAAACTTTAATATAAGACCCATTTGTTTTAATACTGGCTCCTGCAGTTGTCCTTATATGGTCACACCTAATCTGCCAACTGGCTTATGGCCATAACTCATTGAAACATTGCTTCCCATCCAGTCACTAATGTATTATGCAAAGATATACAAATGATTTATTTTCATACATGTACATAGATATAAATATATAAAATCTGTTTTACAAATCAATTTGATAGATTATTTTTCACTGTCTCCATAGATAAGAGAAAAATGGATCCATACCTCTAAAATGCTAGATTGACAAAGAGACAAAAATGTCGTCCTAATGGAATTGTCAGAATCAGTAAAACAGGCAGTAACAATATAAATAGCAAATGAAATACAAAGTCTTAAGCGAGCAGCAAATAAATTCTGTCTGTCTGTCTGTCTGTCTGTCCCAGTCTCTTCACATCTGTCTGTCTGTTCATATCTATTTATTTTTAGGTTAAAAGAACTGGGATTGGCTGGTTTCCCTATAAGCCTACAGTGACCTACATATAGAGCCCACTCAAAGAGTAGTAACACATGGTCTTATAATCACTTAAGGCAAGAAGCTGACAGCCATTATGCAGTGTTGATTCCTATGTCCACACTGTCTATACACTCTACTCAAATATAGAACACACTTACTAGAAATAAAATACATACATAGGACTTCATCAAATGCAAATGGACAAAACACACCACACAAAAACTTTTTACACTTTGTCATACATTTTTTCCACAATATTGTTCTTGACATCAAAATTTATATATTATCTTCATATATATATATATATATATATATATATATATATATATATATATATATATATATATACACACAGACATGACAGAATTGAATAGACACCAAGATAAATTTTATTTCTGATTTTTTTTAATAACCAAGATAAATTAACTTAGATTATTTGATTAAAATTGCAGATAACAATACTGGAACATGCCACGAACCAAAGGAGCATCAGACCTATTTGAATTTCAGCGAGGACGTATCGTGGGCTAACATGAAGGTGGTCTTACTCAAAGAAAAATATCTGAAAATCTTTCAATACCCCTTTCTACTGTTAATAGAGTGATCGTACAATTCACCAGAGAGGGCAAGAAGTGCACAAAACATCATCCAGGCTGCCCTGGGCCCTCTGAAAGAACCATGCATCTTGTCGAAAGAAATGTTGAACAGGATCCACGTTGCAAGGCCTCTGACATAGCAATACAAGTTGATGTCAGTCCCAGAACAGCTGACAGGTATCTTCACAAGCTGGGCTACTATGACAGAGCTGCGAGAATGGAAACCACTTCTCCGTCCAGCCAATATCAAACGCAGAAAGGATCGGGTTCATGAGATGATGGAGAGACCTGTGACCTTTTGGACCACTGTCATTTTCTCTGATGAGTCAAGATCCGCATTATTTTCCGACAGTGGAAGAGTATGGGTATGGAGACACTGTAGTCAAGAGTTTGATTTAAAAAGACTGCAGCCAACGGTGAAACATCGGGGCCTTTCAGTAATGGTATGGGGTGCAATTTGGAGTGATGGTTGTTCAGAGCTTGTGGAGTGTGAAGGAAACATTAATTCAACCAAATATGTTTCTATATTAAAGAAAGGGCTACTTCCAATATTCTCAAGTAGTAGAACGAGTAAAGTTGACTCCCTATTTATGGAAGATGGAGCTCCATGTCACACTGCTCAAGCAACGCAACATTGGTTTTTTCCACTTTATTATACATTCCCTAACATTGTTCTGCTATATAAAAATTTATATATCATATTCTCCCATATATATATATATATATATATATATATATAGCAAAAACCCCCAAAATTACCTCAACATATTCAAGCTGTTCTGTACATTGACCGGTATATATAAATAATCAATCTACCATCCAACACACATGGCCTGAAGATTATATTCACGTATGAAAGGATGTAACCACAAAGTGTTGACCTCAGTGCCAACTCTTATATTTACTGTTATGGGTCCTTACCTATAACTACAGAATGAACTCTTCCTAACACTATGTATACTACACCTCTCAAGAGAGAGAGACGAATCGAGTCGAGCCGATAGTAGTTCACTCCAAATCAGACTGACAGTCATACTAACACCTTCACCATCTTGTATTATTATTCCGTGTAATATATCTTTGTTATTTCTACTCTGGTGTTCATGTTGTTCTTCCTTGGTCCTAACCTGGACCATAACAATTATTATTATTATTATTGTTATGGGTCCTTACCTATAACTACAGAATGAACTCTTCCTAACACTATGTATACTACGCCTCTCAAGAGAGAGAGACGAATCAAGTCGAGCCGATAGTAGTTCACTCCAAACCAGACTGACATAGAGATTTTTTGAAGCTGTTCTGTACATGGCTATCATCAGCCTCTAAGTGCCCATTTCAGAGCATTGTTCCAAATTTATTTTCAATGTCAGTCTTCCTCTGGTAGATACCTTGATAATGAGAGTGGGTTTGTGTTAGTCATTGGTGGAGGTGTAAGGTATCTTATCCTGGGGGAAGCAGTCTGGATTTGGAGTTTATTTACAGCCAGGACTTGTCGTTTGTAGTTTAATATCAGTTCCTACTATGTGGCATTTCTTATAAAGACCCCAGAGTATGTTTTTCTCGGATTCACAGTAAATAGTTTTTGTACTACAGGTGTGTAATATTATTAATAAGCAATGAGAGATTTAAAGATTAATGTAAATTAGTTGAGTTATAGATTTATAGATTGTGGGTAATACCAGAGCACCCAATGGAATAAATCATACTGCCCAATACACTTATATATGTACATATCTTCAGACATACATATATGTGTACATTTACATCTTCATACATATATGCCACTGGGGTTCTTGATAAGATCCAGAGATGGATTTGCAACATGGTTGGCCCTGTTCTGGCATCTCGTCTGCAGTCGCTCTCTCACAGACGACCCGTCGCCTCTCTCTGTCTTTTTTACAAATACTTTCACGGTAATTCAAGCGTCCTACGAGGCTGGCATTCCACTCCCACCCTTTCACTGTTGAAACTGTTAAATGTAGCCATCTCTTCTACTCCAATAGCTTCATATCTCGCACCTCTCGCCTGTGGAACTCCCTTCCCTATTACTTGTTTCCCTGATAGCTATATTCTCCAACTATTCAAATGTAATGTCAATCTACATCTCCACTTGCCTTGATCTATCCACTATCCTTCTCCTCATCCTTTCCTCTATCACTCCTATCTGCTCTGCTATATATAGAAAGGCAGGATGTGTGTAACGAATGCACAGCCACAATTTTCGACGGATTTGCACCAAAATTTACATGCACATGCTCCAAGTTAGTGGGAAGGCCAAGACTGACTTTGCATTTCCCAACTCCCATCGATAGTGGAAATAATCGATTTTTTCATGCTTCTACGGCAGTTTTCATGTAGTTTGCGGCCATTTTCTACTGGCCAGAGTTAGAGCTGGCTGCCACAAATAGACAGGAAAATTCTATTGGCCAGTGTGAGAGCCAACAGCTGACTATATATATATATATATATATATATATATATATATATATATATATAAATGAATGGGAAGAAGAAGGAGAAGAGAGAAGGAAAATAGGGGAAAGAAAAGAAAATAGAGTGAGATGAGAAAAAGGGATTAATGAAAGAAGAGAAAGATGAAAAAAAGAAGAGAAAGAAAAAAGATGAAAAAGAAGATGATAGAGATGAGGGGGAATAAAATAGAAAGGAGAGAGGGAGAGAAGAAAATAGAAAGGAGAGAGGGAGAGAAGAAAATAGAAAGGAGAGAGGGAGAGAAGAAGATAGAAAGGAGAGAGGGAGAGAAGAATATAGAAAGGAGAGAGGGAGAGAAGAAAATAGAAAGGAGAGAGGGTGAGAAGAAAATAGAAAGGAGAGAGGGAGAGAAGAAAATAGAAAGGAGAGAGGGAGAGAAGAAAATAGAAAGGAGAGAGGGAGAGAAGAAAATAAAAAGGAGAGAGGGAGAGAAGAAGATAGAAAGGAGAGAGGGAGAGAAGAATATAGAAAGGAGAGAGGGAGAGAAGAAAATAGAAAGGAGAGAGGGAGAGAAGAATATAGAAAGGAGAGAGGGTGAGAAGAAAATAGAAAGGAGAGAGGGAGAGAAGAAAATAGAAAGGAGAGAGGGAGAGAAGAAAATAGAAAGGAGAGAGGGAGAGAAGAAAATAGAAAGGAGAGAGGGAGAGAAGAAAATAGAAAGGAGAGAGGGAGAGAAGAAAATAGAAAGGAGAGAGGGAGAGAAGAAAATAGAAAGGAGAGAGAGAGAGAAGGAAATAGAAAGGAGAGAGGGTGAGAAGAAAATAGAAAGGAGAGAGGGAGAGAAGAAAATAGAAAGGAGAGAGGGAGAGAAGAAAATAGAGCTGAGAGACAATAGAAAGAGATTCAAGAAAGACAAGAAAGAAGAATAAAGAAAAAATAAGAGCAAAGAAGAAACAATAAAAATGAATATAAAAAATGATACTGATTTTGTTCCCAATTAGTGCCAATTATTAAATAGAAACAAAAATATATAATTAAAATGATGTCACCTATTTTACCGCTAACACAATGTGCCTTTCCAATAACAAAATCTACAAAGATTAAAAAGCCTCATCTGAACCGGATGTGACAATTTTGGTGCCATTTTTTTGATTTGGTGTCTTGAAGACAAAGAAAGTGTTTCAGTCAGGTGAAAAGACCAGGTATGAAGAAATATAAGCAGAAACTAATTAGGGGAATGATGTGTGAATAAAATACTCAGAGGGGTGTTGCCACCAACAGGAATATTTCAGATCTATTTTTGACTTTCACTAAAGGATAATTCATTTAACAACTGATAAAAAAAATACGAGATGATCAGGTATCCAAACCTGTGGCTTGCAATAGATTCCCATGGAAGTAATTTTCCTTGCAACTCATTGAGGGTAATCTTGTATCTCAATAGGGGGATAATATTTTTCTTTGCACCTCTCTAGAGATAGAGCTTTTGCTTTGCATCTGGTGGTAAATTTCTTCATTTCATCTCATTGGAGGTAAATATTTTTCTTGCACCTCACTGGAGGGAGTTATTTTCCTTGTATCCTATTGGAGGTAAAACTTTTCCTTAAACCAGATTGGAGATGAATCTCTTCCTTGCACCCCAGTGGAAATAAAACTTTTTCTTGCCCCTCTCTGAAGGTAAATGTGGAATAATGTGATGATGTGAACTGTTCAGAATTAAAATCTGATATGAGTAAGAGTTGGGAACTGTGATTTATGACTTTCCTAATCAACCTGGAAGGAAGGTATTCAAGATATATGAAAGAGGAACAGTTTTGACAGCTAAAGACAGGCTACACTCTCAAGTGCTATAAGAAGTAGGCCTATCTGACACTCTTAGCTTTGTCTATTTCTAAAATCTAGTAGCAGCCATACTGTTTTGTTGCTGAAGTATATAAATAAATGAAAAGGATTCATTCAACTGTTTTACGCTGTCTGTTATTTTTCAACAGTGGGGTCACTTTTTGACTGCCCCACTTTTTCTGCATTCACCCAGAGAAATCACCCTAGAATTTGTATCTAAACCCTAACAAGCTACTGATCCAAAATGAATAGAAGAACAATACCCCAAAGATAAAAAGAGATTGTGAAGGAGTAAGTATAGCTGCAAACATCATAGGCTAAGTGGGAGGGGATCAAACTCTATAAAAGAGGAATCATTTGGCCACTTGGCAAAACAAGGAATGAACCTTATGTTACACTCTTTGCGTTTCTCATTTCTAAAGTCATGGAGCAGCCATTCTGTCTTAGTGTTGAAAAAAAGCCAGAATTATTTCTTCATCTGTTTATCATGGGGATTTTTCAACAATGATGTCACTTTTTAATCATCCACCTTTTTCTTCATCCAGTTACAGTAATCACCACAGAAGCTACATCAAAAACCAAACCAGGTGCTGGTTGAAAATGAATTGAAGAAAAAGTACCCCAAAGATAAAAAGAGGTTGTGAATGAGTGAGTATTGTTGCTAACATCAAAGGACACCAAAAGTTCACTACAAAGTGCTCTGTTTGCTCACATCCTAAAGGTACTCAGAAGAGAGAAATGAGAGAGATCAAATAAGAAACACTTTTCTTTGAATATTGCGTTCACAAGATTCTTGGTTTGTCCACTAAAGCAGAAATACGGAAAAAGGTTTCATTTACAAAAAGCTTGTTTTTGTCTACACTGAGTCACAAACAAAAGTCTCATAGCTGAGTAGATTCATATATATATAAGATTATGTCTAAGTTGAGTGCAGATTATCTTTGACATTGGTTGCAGCCATCTCCCATTCTCCAAAACTGCCATCTCTTGATCACTTGTTCAACTGTTTGTTTTTTTTTTTGACTCAAAGCATTTGGAGATCAATGGAGAAGTGTGTGACTTTGAACATTTTTTTTTCACTCTGCATGATATTCTTTATACGATTCAATCAAATATAGATAATATACCTGACACAACATTCTTACATATAGCATTGTGTATATATTCTGTGCAGTCGATTGCAATCTGTTCATATACCACTTTCTTTTTCTCCTTACCTCTCAATCTATCTAATCTCGATCTACTTACATCTCTCTCATCAGTCTGTTCCTATCTATTTATCAAACATCTGATGTATATCTCTCCATCTCTGCCTATTCAGATCTATCCATCCAGCTCTGCCTATTCAGATCTATCTATTCAGATCTATCCATCCAGCTCTGCCTATTCAGATCTATCTATTCAGATCTATCCATCCAGCTCTGCTTATTCAGATCTATTCAGATCTATCCATCCAGCTCTGCCTATTCAGATCTATCCATCCAGCTCTGCTTATTCAGATCTATCCATCCAGCTCTGCCTATTCAGATCTATCCATCCAGCTCTGCTTATTCAGATCTATCTATTCAGATCTATCCATCCAGCTCTGCCTATTCAGATCTATCCATCCAGCTCTGCTTATTCAGATCTATCTATTCAGATCTATCCATCCAGCTCTGCCTATTCAGATCTATCTATTCAGATCTATCCATCCAGCTCTGCTTATTCAGATCTATTCAGATCTATCCATCCAGCTCTGCCTATTCAGATCTATCCATCCAGCTCTGCCTATTCAGATCTATCTAGTAATGCCAGAAGTGAGAAAGAAATGATACTATGATTGAATCAGGAACAACCTGCCTCTATGTACAAGTGTTAATAGCTAACAAATTTGAACACACCAATTTTCATATATTTATTGATGCTTTATTATTCACAACTATTTTACTCTAAATAATACTTTATATGGGTCTCCTCTCAAGGAGGAGCCTTGCCGTGAATGTCTGTTGGGGATCAATCACTCCCCAGGTCTTGTGGAACTCGTATGATCCTGGAAAAATGGTTGGTTCCCTGTACTGCACCAGTAAGAATCTGACCCCCCCTGCTATACTCTACCTTGACAGGAATCAGGTCAGAAACAAATATGGAGTATGCTGCAATCTTTGGGCTGGAGCAACTCAGTCCTGACTTACCTGTCTTGATAGAGTTCAAAAGCATCTACACGGCCTTGTGGGTGATGGATTATTTTCCACCTTACAACCCCTCCTCCACAGATGAAACATTGCAAGCCCCTCTCTGCTCCGTCACTATTTCTATGGCATGTTTTCTGACAAGCTACATTCTTTAATCCCCCCCCTGATCTTTACAACTAGGATTTACCATGCCACACCCACAGGCATGAATCATCCCCATTCCCTTTGTATTCCAAAAGTAAGAAGTAAGTTCTGTTCAAAAAGCTTCTTCCCAAGAACTGAGGCTCTGTGGAACAGACTCCCAGCAAAATGTTTTCCCAATCACTACAATCTTAACCTCTTCAAGTCTAAAGTTAACCATTACTGTTCCTCTATAATCTTATAAACTTCACTTCTTGCTTTTTCTTATGCTCATACAGTAAAACTCTATTAGGAGTGGCTCTTGGGCTTTGTATTGGTTGAACATTAGTTAAAAAAAAAAAAAATTAAAAAAAAACTTTTTAAAAAATTGTGATGCCTATATATTTTCCATAGTTTTTTTTTTTTTTAATTTTGAACATTTTTATTTGTTCTTGAACTACTCCCACAACTCTCAGAAGCATCCTTCTGGTCCTCAGTGGAGTGATGATTCAGACAATTCGAATCTGGCACAAGGCTCTAATTTTGAAGTACTCACTAATAAATTCACTGTAATTGATATATTTTGTATATTTGATGACAAATCACATATAGAATTCTTTATAAAAGATAAATAAACATATTTGTAAGTATAACAATCACCTGAGCAACAAGCAGTATTGATTTTGCTTTCATAGGTCCACTGCTGATTAACTGTCATAACACATGGAATCAATGAGGTACTCAATAAATTGTGTAAAAAAATGAGGAATTAGTGCAGGTTCACCAACAGTTGGCAAATAAACTTTGAACTAACACAAATTATACCATGAGTGCACTTGAAACTCTAGAGAGCCCACAAGTGAACTGATGGACTGTCTTGTGCTCAGCTTAAATATAGCAAAGTCATTTGATAGGATAGCAGTGGGGCACTGTCAAATACTTCTCTGATATTTCCTCCACCCACCATAATAAACATGCTAATTGTGGTCATTTTTCCTTGCTAGGTTCCCCCTGGTCTCCTTACCATAATATCAATGGCTTCAGGGTAGTTTTTGCAGCTGGCAATTTTTACAGAGCAGAGGCATTGGTGACTCTTTAGCTTCCAGGGGTGATCCTGATAGGTCATTGTCATCAACATCGCCTGAATAGTCATCATCACCATAATCAGCAGATTTCAACTATTCATACTATTGCCTCATCATCCTTTGACCAGTTCAAGTCTAGAAGGTGGCAGGGGTCTTCACAGTGTACAGCACACCATCAACCAAGACCCCATGGAGACTTAAGACTCGGGTAACCTTTCCTGTTTTATATCAGTTTGGTGAATTTCTTGTTAGCAGAATAAATGTAGCATCTGGGCACTCTGATGTGGATCATAGTATTACTCCCCGGCCCACAGCCTAGGATCAGTGTTGCATCTGTGCACACTGATGAGGATCATAGAATCACTCCCTGACCCACTGCCTAGGGTCAGTGTAGCATCTGTGCACTCTGAATAGGATCATAGTATCACACACCAGCGCACTGCCCAGGATAAATATAGAATCTGTGCACTCTGATGAGGATCATAGTATTACTTCCCACCCGACTGCCTAGGATCACATCCCGGTCCTCTGCCTAGGATCAGTGTAGCATCTGTGCACTCTGACTCAGACCAAAATCTCATTCTTTAGCCCTCTACCTAGGATCAGTTTAGTATCTGTGAACTTAGCCTAACTTATTATTTGCAATTTAAATTTGCCATACTCTTGAAGTAGAAATATAATGACATTACTGATTCGTCACTTGCTTATCTCTAGTTGTGATGTTTGAATCAGGACAAAATTCACTTGTTAATTTTATAAATTGTTTTCACTTTCACACGACAGCAATTACAGACAGTGAAACGTACAGAAAGACGGACCCTCTTTATTATTATAGATGATTGTGAAAATGGTGGATGCCATTTTGTTTTATGGATGCATTGCCGATTATAGGACCTGAGCTTTATTTCTGCTGAAATGAAGAAAATAAAGCAAAAGTTGTTCAACTTTTCATAATAAGCCATTATTATTCTTCACATGAAGAATTGTATTTCTAAAGTTTTAAGAATAAAAATGTATTTTTAAAAAAATGTTCACCACTGCAAGCCAGACATTTTTAAATAAGATTTCTTCAGGGCAAAGATTATTACCTCCTGTAGACAAGTAAGAATAATTTTTAGGGTTGGTTGATTTTGTTTGGCAGCATATCAACACCTCTATGGGTTATCTAATGCTAAAATCTAAATAGTTTGTACAAAATTTTATTTTATTTTTGCAGATAATAATGGTTTACTGATACAAGTCAGTTCCCACCCATAACTGGGTGGGAAGAAGAAGTGAATTCCCAAGGGTGTTTGCATATAAGTGAATTTGAAACTTGGCTCTACGATTAAAAATTCCAAGCCATTATACCACCCGCAAATTCAACCTTACAAGACCTGATATTCCCAAGTGGTCACCTATCTGGGTACTGATGAGGCTTGTTGTTGCTTAACTTTGGTGATCATACAGGAACTGATGCTTCAACATGATGTAGCCATGAGAGCCACAAGTAAGAATTAAGAAAGAGACAGAAATGGCATGTCTAAAAATGAAAATATTTGTATCGTACAGATGTTCTTATGAAAGAAAATGGAAATAAAAGTCAGTAAACCATGTTGCTTGGATGGCGATGCTTGTTACAAAGAATTCCTTCAATAAAAAAAAATTAAACCTAAAATCAGATTAGAATGATTTCAGAAAATGCTAAAAGACTTTTTTTTTCTTTTTAGCAATTCACCCCAAGCAAGATGGAAGTGCCACTAGTATGCAAGGGGCTACAGAGAGTTTAATGAAGGGAAAAGACTGGGTATGGGAGTGGTTGGGGAAAGGATAAAAAGAACGAGGACCAAGGCAACAGAAGATGTCAATTGACATTACATTTAAATTTTTGAAGATTATAGTTTTGAGAGAAGCAAATAAGAGGAAGGGAATTCCTGCATGCTAGTGGCACTCCCGCCTTGCTTGGAGGTGAAATGCTTAAAATAAAAAATGCTAGCACAACCATTATGTTCTGTCAATACCTTAAAATAATGGACTATTCCACATTGTGAGAGAGAGAGAGAGGGGGAGGGAGGGAGAGAGAATTGAAATAAGTCTGTCACATTGATCTCAGCTGAAAGACCAAGATGTGAAAGTGACAGTGATTAAATCGCCATTTTTCAGATGCTGAGCATTTGGCTAGAAAGAAAGAAATATAGAAGTGTTTAATGTTCCCTGCCATTACCATTAACAACAAAAATAATAAACACTGTTATTCATTGGAATGGTTGGCAAAATATTGAGTAATAGCCAATCGATTTAAACTTTATAAAATGGTAAATAATAAAGGTTTCCTTATAGTTAGTGCACATATTTTAATAATTCAGTAAATGTTTATAAATTTGTGAATAAAACATTGTTTTCATATTTATTTCTTTATAAATTGGTAAATGATAAATATTGCATTACATTAGTTCTAATTTTAACAGTTTTTAGAATGTTGTAAATATAAAATTATTCTTGTAAATAAACAATCTAATAAATTAACAGCATTTTTGTTCTAAATTCTCAAGAACAAAAAAAGTGTATAAAAGTGTGAAGGTGTCACAGTTAGCTCCTCCTCATTTCCTTAACCCGTCAACAGGGGTCTCTCTCTCCTGGGAGTATAAATACTGGCTGACCTTTCGCCTCTTTCCCTCTCTTTTCTTTGCATACGCGCAACTATCTCGATTTCGGTCGCGGGCCGAAACCTCGCACGTGCGGCGAGGTATATAAAACTTTCTCTTAAAATTTCCAATATGTGAACTCCTATACACAACCAGCGTTTCCCATATTCTGGGAACACGCTAAAACAAAATTCACCCCGTACGGACATCCAATTCGACACACATAACTTTCCATACAGACTGTAACATTTTATTCATGTCTTTAATGTATTTGTAATTCGTATTTTAATCTATTTGTTATTAATATATATTTGTCCGCATACATGTTTCTTTGTTGTTTCTTTGGACTCCATTAAAGTCCAACATTCTTATGTAGCTGGACCGGCCAGCGGAAGTCTTAACCTAGAGATAACTCATCTTCTCTTCTCATATTCAAATACCGCAGGGTCCACTACAAAGGTAGTTAAAAATGAGATTAATGTCTTATTGCAACTATGTTTGTCCATGTTTGCCATTCTTACAATCAAAAATTAAGTTTTGGCTTTAAATAACCCATAAAAAAATATCAAACAAATCAATCGCTGCCAAGCAGTTTTTGTTTTGGGATGTTTGTCTTTTTGACAGCATAAACTGTTTTTTCTATTTTTTTTAAAAATCTTTTTAATGTACAATGTTTAATGATTTGTATGTTTGCGTGGGGATTTGTGTTCATATATACAGGTTTGTTTAAAGGCCAATGACAAGTACAATTTTTGTTTTTCAATGATTTGCTTAACGTCTCTTCTTTCCATGCAAGCGTATGTCAAAACTGTATGAATGTTTGTGATTGAGCGCTTTCAGCTATTCGTTTAGCTATTATCAATATTGAAGATCTGAATGGTTTGGAACAAAAGCAGTGATTATAAATGTTAGTTTTTTTTTTTTTTTCCTTTTTAATTTCAATTTCTAAATGTCAGCATTATGGCATCTGTCCATTACGAAGAAAGTCTCATACAGGGCAAGATAAAACGAAGGTTCTTATCAGAGTTGAATATATCAAACAGGTGTTAAACATATTCACAATCTCAGTCGCTTGATAAATGGAGATTTTATTAAAAAGAAAAAGGCATGTGCATTGTATCAGCTTTTGTGGTACTTTTTTCTGAAGAGTTTTGCATTTAAAATAAAGCATAATTTAAACAAAAATGGATCATTATCCTATGAATTATTATTTAGACATTTCTTCTTTAAATGATTTAGTTACCTTGATAGTTATATAAGAAATTATTTTTAAAATTTTTAGATGGAAAATTTTCATATTATTAAGGGAGGGCTATAGAGACCAAATATTAGGTGTGGGCTATAGAGAGCAAATATTAGTGGTGTGCTATAGAGACCAAATATTAGGGGTGGGCTATAGAGACCAAATATTAGTGGCGTGCTCTAGAGACCAAATATTAGGGGTGTGCTATAGAGACTAAATATTAGGGATGGGCTATAGAGACCAAATATTAGGTGTGGGCTATAGAGAGCAAATATTAGTGGTGTGCTATAGAGACCAAATACTAGGGGTGGGCTATAGAGACCAAATATTAGGGATGGGCTATAGAGACCAAATACTAGGGGTGGGCTATAGAGACCAAATATTAGGGGTGTGCTATAGAGACTAAATATTAGGGATGGGCTATCGAGAAGAAAAATATTAGTGGTGTACTATAGAGACCAAATATTAGCGGTGGGCTATAGAGACCAAATATTAGGGATGGGCTATAGAGACCAAATATTAGGGGTGGGCTATAGAGAGCAAATATTAGGGATGGGCTATAGAGAGCAAATATTAGGGATGGGCTATAGAGACCAAATATTAGGGATGGGCTATAGAGACCAAATATTAGGGGTGGGCTATAGAGAGCAAATATTAGGGATGGGCTATAGAGACCAAATATTAGGTGTGGGCTATAGAGACCAAATATTAGGGATGGGCTATAGAGACCAAATATTAGGGATGGGCTATAGAGAGCAAATATTAGTGGTGTGCTATAGAGACCAAATACTAGGGGTGGGCTATAGAGACCAAATACTAGGGGTGGGCTATAGAGACCAAATATTAGGGGTGTGCTATAGAGACTAAATATTAGGGATGGGCTATCGAGACCAAATATTAGTGGTGTACTATAGAGACCAAATATTAGCGGTGGGCTATAGAGACCAAATATTAGGGATGGGCTATAGAGACCAAATATTAGGGGTGGGCTATAGAGAGCAAATATTAGGGATGGGCTATAGAGAGCAAATATTAGGGGTGGGCTATAGAGACCAAATATTAGGGATGGGCTATAGAGACCAAATATTAGTGGTGTACTATAGAGACCAAATATTAGGGGTGGGCTATAGAGACCAAATATTAGGGATGGGCTATAGAGACCAAATATTAGCGGTGGGCTATAGAGACCAAATATTAGTGGTGTACTATAGAGACCAAATATTAGGGATGGGCTATAGAGACCAAATATTAGGGGTGGGCTATAGAGACCAAATATTAGGGGTGGGCTATAGAGACCAAATATTAGTGGTGAGCTATAGAGACCAAATATTAGAGGTGTGCTATAGAAACCAAATTTTTCAAAAAAATGGTGAACTGTTTTATTCCACTCATTTGTGTTCTAATAAAAGGAACTGAGCCAACTTTTAAAAAATTTTTGAAAATTGAGATGGAGCCAGACCGAAACATGCTCAGACCTGCCTGGGGCCTAAAAAAATAAAAAAGAGAAAGAAGGAGGAAAAGGAAGAGGGAGAGAGTATAAGGAGACAAGAAAATGATAAAAAGTAGAAATGACCATGACATCTGACATACACACACTCACCCATAAAAAATTGGGGAAAACATGGATATACCTCCAATAATAAGCGTATCCTAATATCATGTCATAATAAACATTGTATCAGCAGCAGCTCTGGGGGCGTATAAAACAACACAAATCCTTAAAATAATTCTCTCACAGGTTTTTCCTCCTTTCAAACTAGGTGACATGATCTTTGCACACTGAAGCAAAAGTTGCTGTAGACACATCACACTAAAACTAAAAAATACCTACACAGTACGTTACACTCAAAGACATTCATTAACATTTCGTTGTGTATGCAATTTACTTCTAGGAAAAGAAACTCTTGTCTTAAACTTTCCTCCTGTTAATTTTGTTATCTTGCATTGAAAATCAATTGGTCTATTATTTTGTGCATGTACCCTTCTCACCAGCACTATTTCATGTACTGTAAAATATTCTCGCAAGGAACCTTACACATTTATTATTGGAGTAGACAACACACTAAACCAACTAGGGAATCAATTACTTCAAACTTAGTATAAAGATAATGACAAAACTGCCGTCAATTGCTAAACCTTCTAACAAGTGGATTGAACAATAATGGACAAGTTTATCAATGAGAGTCTGGAATTGAGGTGCGGAAAATAGCATTCACGATCTAAGTGATAAATTTTATTTGCATTAATCCTATATATATATATATATATATATATATATATATATGGAGGACTCTCCCATCAAGTTCAATGTATGAGGTTCCGACGACCATGAACTAATTATCTGCAGGCCTATGACCGTGATTAATTTTTTGAGACTGGCTCGCGAATTGCACAACAGACCACAAACAATACAGGAGAATGCATTGTATGCAAGCGCACGCTGTTAGATGCCTTATTTTGCTTTCGTGTTTTACGTAGTCAGCTGATGCTTACTTCTTGACGGTGTATTATTCCTGAATGGCAGCGAGAACGATACTCTGATCTGTTCATGGCTACCTTTTCAATATATATTCCACTACATCAGGTGAACCC
>OZ038498.1:102838576-102911076 GCA_964036315.1 Acanthosepion esculentum | reverse complement strand
CAAGTCAATATTTTTGCAATAAAAATTGGTAGGAAAAAATCATTAGAAACAAAGAAAAGAATACTGAACTGTTACATAATATCAGTCCTTCTATATAGCAGTTAATTTTAGACAATCTCCTGACAGTTGAAGCAACAGAAATGTGGTTCTACAGAAGGATGCTGAGAATACCCTCGACAGAATATGTGAGCAACAACAAAGCTTTAAATAAAAAAAAACGCTTATAACTGACATCAGAAAGAAACAGCTGAAATTTCTAGGATACATAATGAGGAAAGAAGGCTTGGAAAATATGAAGCTCACAAGACATAGTGAAGGCAAGAGGAAAACTGTGAGTAACCAATCTCATAAGCTTGTGTAAATGGATAGCAGAACAGGAGTGGAAATGACAGTAAAAAGATAAAGATTGCCAAGATATACAAAGAATAGGATGTTGTGGAGAGCTATGATCGACCACATGCTGAAAGGACATGGCACATAAAAGGAGAAGAATATTTTCAGGATATATTCATATCTAGGTAAGTAAGATATTGTGTAAGTTTCGGCTTATAATATCTTTCCTATATATATTTCACAGGGATGTTAGGTTTAATTACACAATTCAAGTTTTATCTATAAGTCCAAATTATTATCTGTCTATATTTCTGAGATGAGGTATTATGTACACTATTTACATTATTCGGACTATTGTCCTCATCTTTGTCGCCATATTTATTACAACGTTTCTCAAGGACACATGGCACAGTCATTGGTTAGATCCAGTGACAGGACCCAAAGAGTGTGAGTTCAATACCTGTTTAAGGCAGGGGAGAACTTGGAGAGAGGAATTAACAGGAGATAACTGATAACTGACATCCATTAAACATGGCACGTGGAACTAGTACAGTCTACTCCAGTGAGCGAAATAAAGGGTTCAGTTTGATATTCCAACCACCTGAAGAAGGCCGAAGCGTACAACAGCCAAAACATTGTAATAAATACGGCGACAAAGATGAGGACAATAGTCCGAATAATGTAAATAGTGTACATAATACCTCATGTTAGAAATATAGACAGATACTGAAAGGCCGAAACGTTGTAATAAATATGGCAACAAAGATGAGGACAATAGTCCGAATAATATAAATAAAGTCCAAATTAGATAAGCCAAAGAAGCATATATTTGATTAACACAATATCCCATATACCTAAATAATTTATTTTACATTTATTACACCCTCACTGACATTTTATCACATTCAACAACCTTTCAAGAACTGATTTGCTTTCACATTACTTGTAACAGTTTTTATTCCTTCCCAGAGATCTTCTTTGCTTAAATAGTGTTTTGTATTGTCATATTATGATAGATCACAAGTAATTCTATTGCATTAATATCTGAGGATGTATGAGGTTGTGCAATAATTTGTTGTCTTTGAAATATTTTTTGGCAACAGATTTGTAGAATATAAAGGAACATTATCTTGCATGAATATGAGGTTGGTTGAAAAATTCATAGACTGACTATGAACTTTTCTTGTTGGTTAGAAGTGGTACCAATTAAAATTATCTTCACAAGAACTCTTTAAAGCTAGTTGGTCACAACTGGTACAAGTTAAAAACATTTACTCCAAGAAATCTTTAAAGATTGTTTGTCGCAACTGGTACCAATTAAAAACATCTCCAAGAACTTGTTAAAGATTGCTGTTTGCAACTGGTACCAATTAGAAACATCTTCTCCAAGAATTCTTTAAAGATTGTTATTCACCACTGGTGTCAATTAAAAAAAATCATCTCCAAGAAATCTTTAAAGATTGCTGTTTGCAACTAGTACCAATTAAAAACATCTCAAAGAACTTGTTAAAGATTGCTGTTTGCAACTGGTACCAATTAGAAACATCTTCTCCAAGAATTCATTAAAGATTGTTATTCACAACTGGTGTCAATTGAAAAAAATCATCTCCAAGAAATCTTTAAAGATTGCTGTTTGCAACTAGTACCGATTAAAAACATCTCAAAGAACTCTTTAAAGATAATGGGTTGCAAATGGTACCAATTAAAAACATCTCCAAGAACTCTTTAAAGATTGTTTGTCGCAAATGGTACCAATTAAAAATATCTTCCCCAGGAACTCTTTAAAGATTGTTGGTCACATTTGGTACCAATTAAAGACATATAATCCATCCAGAAATTAAAGCTTTTAGCGTTTGTTTAAAAGTGAATTAATAGATCACACAAATGAAAAGATTAAAACTGACATGATTTTCCGTTTCTCTGAAGCAGACATTAAATGCATGAGAGCATTATCACATCATCTATCTTCCCTTTCTTTCTTATTATTATGCATGCATTCTTTTTCTCAAAAAATCAGACAGTGTCTCTCTGCTACATCTTATTCTTCTGTCTTTCCACACAATCAAAACATAATGGTTCATTATTTATCTCAGGTAAAAGCATGGCGTAATAGACATGCTAAGTAACTTACAGAGGAACAAGGAGAATCACAATATGAAGTATAAAGTAAAATACTCCTAAAAATTGAGAACCCTATTTGATAATATGGGATTTATTTATAATAAAAAACAACTTTTCTTTTCCTCTGTGATTTGTAGACAGGTTATATTATTCTGACACTATATTATGTATCTTGTTAATGTTGTTTCCTGCAAGACAATTGTGTATGAAATTGAACGATGACACAAAACATAATGTGCATTTATCTGTAGCAACCCATGGTGGTTGGCTGCTCATAGCTATACGTACTACACTTTATTGAAATGTGAGTGGTCTCTATAAATAGTTACAAGGGAGTTAACTCTGTATTTGTTAATACACCAAGCCTGGGACTGAAGTTTTCAGAGGAAGCAGGACATTTTATTACAAGTGAAAAGTAATCACTAATATACGAAACAGTTGTTTTTTAAAGAACAGCAAATCGTTTAGTCTTGCTAAGATAAACTTTTAGCCTTTTTCCTCTGTTTATTGGTAGTTTTAGGATCAAGCTGTGTTCTTGAGTGCTTTCAAAGTTTCATCAACAGCTAGACAGCATATTCCACTGCTCACAAAACCACACCAGACCAAAGTTCCTCCACCACAAAACCTCCAAGCAACCCTTTTTGGTAATGTTATTGTTGAGGTGACTCATTTACATATGAATTCACAAAGACAGCTATTACTCATGAGGCAGTTGAGTGCATACTACTTCTCGTCAGTCAGTAACACTACACTACAATGGCATCACAAATATCTAAAGAATCAAACGAACAATTATCACTTGATAATTCTGAGTATGCACAAGCGTGGCCTAGTATACTAGCAGCTAAAGGTAGGACAAAAAAGTGAAAGGATTTAAAATCAGTCAGAGCAGAAAACCAAATAATGGATCTTTTGTTGGCCCCTGCTGGTTGTGAGGCCATTACAAAATTATCAGCAATTGCACGCCAAAAGACAGTTGTAGAAAATGACGTTTGATGATATAAGTCAACTAATAGTGAAAAACATAACACCCAAGAAAAAACTAGTGAATGCAGAGAGAGCTAAGTTTATGAATATTTCTGAAAGAGTGAATGAACCAGTTGTTGAATATGTTCCGAGTTTGAAACAGGCTGCAAAATATTGTGAATTTGAGAAACTGTGATCAAAAAACCAGCCAAAGAAGATCAAGATCTCCCATATCTAGACAATCTCTTGGGGGGGGGGGGGGAGACAAAAGCAATAAGGTGACTCATTTACATATGAAGTCACAAAGACTATAAATAGCTACAGCTATGACCCATGAGGCAGTTGAGTGCATACTACTTGTCATGAGTCAGTAACAATACACTACAATTGTATTATTTTAAACTATTGTTCTCATAAAAATGCTGGATAAATGGTCAGTTCCACTTACCGCTCCAGCAAGTAGCTGACTCCTCCTCCTATCTTCTACCTCGGCAAGAAGCCAAAATTGAAGGAATGCTGCCATACATGTGTAGGAGTTGCCGAGTCTTCACTTTCCACCCCCAACAGAGACCAAATGTATCTCCTCATCCCTGAATTATTTTCCACCCTCCAACCCCAGATCAGATGTTGCAAGCGTCTTATTGCTTTATCATTATTTCCATGGAAAGTGTTCAGATGAACCACACTCCCGAGTTCCACGAGTTCTAACCTTCAAGGCTAAGACAAAGCATGGCATGCACATTATAATGAACCACCCCCACGTTTCATTAGTGAGATGTAAGTTTCACTCAAGCAACTTCTTCCCACTGCCTTGTGAAACCCACTCCCAAGAGGATGCTTCCCCAATCACTACAATCTTAACTTGTTCATGTCTAGGGTTAACCATCATCTTACCCCCACATATCCACATGCACTGTCTCTCTTACTCTGTAACCTTTTACTTTGAGTGGCTCTTGTACAGGGTGAACATGACTGTAAAAAAAAAAAAAAAAAAATCTTTAAGTCATACAGATATTATTACAGACACAATGTTTCGATTTAGTACTCTCTGGTCATTATCAAGTGTCCATTGATTGGTTTCAGTTCCTTAACTGCAGAATATTGTGTGTTGATAATATACACACTTCTTGCCATTATTCCCAAAAATTTTCAAAAGGAATAAGATCTTGAGACAAGGCAAACTATGTCATTACAAATTAACAGTTGTCTTTGCAGAATAGTAACTTGCATTAATTTGCTTAAAACATAAACATCACTCTAGACTGATGAAGTCCTAAAGGCAGAAATATGTTACACAATACAAAAACTTTTCCACTTTGTCATAGATTTCCCTTATATATATATATATATATATATATATATAGAGAGAGAGAGAGAGTGGTTTATCATTGGGTTTTCTGTATGGTTTGTATGTGCCTTTTCTTAGGTTGAAGGTAACATCTAGAAAATCTACTTCATTTAGGTTAGTTTTTATATCTATATCGAATCCGTTATTTTTGAAAATCTTTATTATTGCTTTTCTAGTTTTGTCTGTGTTTTGTTTGTTGCAATTTCTTAAGATTATGAGACCATCGTCCCTGTAGAGTCCTGTGTCATTTCTATCTCTTATTTTGCTTAGTTCGTGTAGTAAGTAAATACCTACGATTTCGCATGTCTCTGCACCTTCAAAGCTTCCCATTGTAGTGTCAAATATCCCATCTTTCTTTATCCATGCTTCTTCATGGTGAAATAGTAATGATTTACGGGAGTGCTTAATGATGTCGATTTCGTTTGGTTTTATTATTATTTGTTCCTGAGCTAAGTTGATGGCCTTATCTAACGTACGTTCTGTTATGGATGGGTAAAATTCTTTTATGTCTAATTGTAGGAATTGGCAATTTTGTTTGTTATTTATGCTGTTGAACCAGTCAATGGTTGCTTTTGTATTTTTCCACTGGTTTACTCCTAACTTCTTCCTAAGTTCAGAATTAATTCTTTCTAGTATCGTTTTACTTATTTTACCTAGTTCGCTTTTGGCTGGGTCTATGAGTCTGCATGCATGGTTAGTTTTGAAATTTTCTTTGTGGTCTTTTAGTGTGAGAAAGTGTTGATTTCTATGTTCACTTTTATATTTATATATATATATATATATATATATATATATATATATATATATATATATATATAATTTTGATCTAAAGAAAACTTACAAAAATCTTAAGAGTGCAGCTATTGAATCTTACTAAAATGTAAACCTGTGCCCCAGATTTTTTTAAATATCTCTTTTCCTGAAAGAAATGCTCATTTTTCCCAAGCCAACATACATGACCATAAAAATTAAAAGAAACGAGTAAAATTCAAAACATCCTTTTATTATTTAAAATAAATATATAAGCAATTCATGAAATTAAAACAAAATAATAAATACATTTTAAATATAATAAGAATGCAACAACAAAAACAACATTAACTCATTTTTGTTTATTAGACATTAAATTGTATCACTTAGCATCTTCCATAGTTTACCTTGACTTTCACAGAATATTTATGAGAATTCTTAAATTTAAAATTTTCAAAACTTTGACATTTTTATTTCTGTTTATAAATACTTGTCACAAAATAAAATCCTTACATTTGCCTTGATAAAGTCCATCAGAGGACAAAATGCATTAGTAAAGAAAAGTTTTCTTTTTTTCTTCACATACACACACACACAAATATGTATATATATATATAGTCTTGTCCACAGAATTGATCTGGGAATTTAACTGTATTGTCGACATGGAAAAAAAAAAAAAAATCTCTTACTATAAAGGTAATTTACATTAACCAGAAAAAAAGGCTTGGACAGAAGCGTCTATCCTTTTAAATTTTGATTTTTTAATGTAACTATAACAAAAGAGATATTTCGATTTCATTTTTGCCTTGAAAAAGTCGAAAGACGAAACGCGTCAGCAAAATCTAAGATTTTTCCAACTGTCATTTTATACCATATATATATATATATATATATATATATATATATATATATATATATATATATATATATATATTTGTTGTGTACGTTGGTGTGTTGGGAAAAAAACTGGGTGTATATTAATATTTGGATAATATTCAATGGCGGCACTCTCGATGATTTTCCTTCTGCATGAATTTTTTTTTTTTATGAGTGTAGCATTTATAAAATCAAAATTGTGGTTGAATTTATTTCTATGTATGACTAGTGCATTGAAACACTGGTTCCCATACAGTTACTGAAGTTAAGTAACATCAAGCCTGGTTAGTACCTAGATGAGGGACCATTTGGAAATACCAGGTGCTGTAAATTGGATGTGTGGGTGGTGTAATGGAGAATGGCTCAGAATTGTGAATTGGAGAGTCAAGTTCCAATTTCAGTTGGGTTCATTATATTCACTTATATGCAAACACCCTTGGGAAAGGTATCAATCCACTTCTTATTCCCCTAGCTATGGGTTAATTAGTAAGACTTGTAACACTAATCAATATTATCCCCCCCTGCCAAAATTCTTACAATCTAAAAATATTTCCTGGCTTTAAATAACTTGCAAAGTGTTGATAAGCCATAGAAAATGAATCAGTCCAATCCAAGATAGATAGATAGATAGATAGATAGATAGATATACTGAGACAAACAAACAACTATGATTAAATTGATAAAGATATCAAATGGTTGAGATGGTTAACTGGCTTGTTTTTGATTCATTCATTCATTTTCTATGGCTTATCAACACTAAGAGTTATTTGAAACCAGAAAATATTTTTAGATTGTGATTGTACAGGAATGAGCATTTCAACACTATAGGCCCATACGCTGGTTAATTATCTATAGATAGATAGTCAGGGATAGGCAGAAAGATATTAAAAGATATAGAGAGATATGAGGGGAAGTAAAAAATTATCCATGCTCCTGTGTAAAGTTATGTTATGGCAAAAGTACAGATAATTACCTTTGAAGACTGTGATAGATATGAAAACTGTGATAGATAGATAGATAGATAGATAGATAGATAGATAGATAGATAATGAACAGACTGAGATTAGATAGATAGATAGATAATGAACAGACTGAGATTAGATAGATAGATATATAATGAACAGACTGAGGATAGATAGATAGATAATGAACAGACTGAGATTAGATAGATAGATAGATAATGAACAGACTGAGATTAGATATATAGATATATAATGAACAGACTGAGGATAGATAGATAGATAATGAACAGACTGAGATTAGATAGATAGATAGATAGATAATGAACAGACTGAGATTAGATAGATAGATAGATAATGAACAGACTGAGATTAGATAGATAGATAGATAGATAATGAACAGACTGAGATTAGATAGATAGATAGATAGATAGATAGATAGATAGATAATGAACAGACTGAGATTAGATAGATAGATAGATAGATATGAACAGACTGAGATTAGATAGATAGATACGAACAGACTGAGATTAGATAGATAGATAGATATGAACAGACTGAGATTAGATAGATAGATAGATATGAACAGACTGAGATAGATAGATAGATAGATAATGAACAGACTGAGATTAGATAGATAGATAGATAGATAGATAGATAATGAACAGACTGAGATTAGATAGATAGATAGATAGATATGAACAGACTGAGATTAGATAGATAGATAGATAGATAGATATGAACAGACTGAGATTAGATAGATAGATAGATAGATAATGAACAGACTGAAATTAGATAGATAGATAGATATGAACAGACTGAGATTAGATAGATAGATAGATAGATAGATAGATAGATAGATAGATAGATAGATGGGTACAGTGTTTTGAAAAATATTTGGGAGAATTTATTGATTTATTTTATTTCAAACCAAAGAAATATTTTCACTTTCATCCAAATGAAAATAAATTTGCCGAGAATGAAAGAATTTTATTTATTTTGTCCTTTCATTGTCACTAACACAAAACTTGTTTCTCATTAATTTAAATATTCAATATATTCCAATTAAAGATAATAACGCCAAGCTTCAAAGAAAGTACATGACATCCCATATTTTAGAGAACAAAAACATTTCCATTCTGAGTTGTTTTTCCATGAGTAACTCATTTAATATTGGTTATAACAGAATTGGCAGAATTTGAAAATTAACAGTAGCAACAATAGTTTAATATAGTAGTGTGCTATTCATAGTAATCGTCAGGGTGATACCAACAAGGCTCACTTTAATAGCAGAAGTAGTAACAGTCTCCGTAATAACTGTGTTATTGGTAAGAATAACACTTGGAATATAATACTTTATGGATTCAAGTATAGTGTGTTTAGTGTAATTTTATGATCAGTTTTTTTTTACACAAAAAATAGGTTATTTTTTTGCGAAGGTTAAAAATCCTGCATTTTCAGTGACCAGATGCACTATACACAGGTAATTTTTTTATAGAGTAGTTAAAATTCATGGATTTCCAATGATCATAACTTACCTGATAGACCTATATTCTCACCTTACTTTGGGCTAACCTTAACGATACAGGTAAGCTCCTTTAGAATTATATAAGGTATTTGTTGATTTTAATGGGCATACATAGTCGATGAGGTTCTGCTCTTCATGTAGTGACAAAAGACAAGAAACTTAGTCTATGTAGGAGGCAGGCCCTGGGTAAAGGAGCTACCATTGTCAGGTATGAATGAAAACAAATGTATGGTATATAAGTTTTCATATCAACTATTTTACAGTAAGTGGTTTTTCTTACCATTTTAGGGTAGCTTTGTACAAAAAAGAATGAAGACCATTTATTTGCTATAAAAGATGCCCAGAACTGCAATATTTGACTACGGTAGCACCACCAGCATTACTCAGAACCTGGGTATGCATTATACACAAGATATATGAAAATATCAGGTTTTTCACAATAAACATTCAGGGGTCACAATATACATGAGTGGTTTTCAACCTTTTTTTATCCATGGACCACTTTTACTCTCGATTTTTTTTGTGGACCCACATAACCATTCGATGAAAGAAAAAGCTTATTTTATTTTTTTGGTGGACCTCCATAACCATTTGATTTAAAAAAAAAAAAAGCATAATTTATTTTTTGCTAATAGATAAGTTTAAGAATTGTATTACTGAAATAGTAAATGTATGTAATTTATTTTGAAGTAAAACTAATTTAATGAAAATAAACTTGTATTTAACAACTAAATTCTATGAAACATTTATGTCCACTAGTAGATATATAGATCCTCAGACTAGATAACACATAATAAACCATTTCAAAATTGTTTACAATCAAAACCTCCAGTAGAGTAAAAGGAACACTAACTAACATCACTTGATTTCATTTTCTACTAGTTTTACAGTTGTTTTTCTATTTTTAGTATTTAATATGGCATAGATTACTATAGAAATTCCAATTCTCAGTAAGAACCTTATTTCGGTTCTATGGACCACTAAGATATTAATGTGGACACCCAATTTGCTATTTTTTGTGTGGACCCCCAGTAATGACACACGAACCCCATATGGTTGAGAACCCTGAAGTAGTCTGATACGTAAGTATATAGGGTAGCTGTTGGGGTCATCTAAATAGCAATAGTAATATAGAACATGGAATCAGTCTTAAAACAACAGTAATATCTTGTTAGAAACAAAGAAAAGAGTACTGAACTCAGAAGAGACTTGAAGCAAGAGAAACAAAGAAAAGAGTACTGAACTGTTACGTAATATCAGTCCTCCTATATGGCAGTGATTCCTGGACAATCCCCTCACGGATGAAGAAGAGACTTGAAGCAAGAGAAACAAAGAAAAGAGTACTGAACTCTTACGTAATATCAGTCCTCCTATATGGCAGTGAATGCTGGACAATCTCCTCACAGATGAAGAGACTTGAAGCAAGAGAAACAAAGAAAAGAGTACTGAACTCTTACGTAATATCAGTCCTCCTATATGGCAGTGAATGCTGGACAATCTCCTCACAGATGAAGAGACTTGAAGCAAGAGAAACAAAGAAAAGAGTACTGAACTGTTAGGTAATATCAGTCCTCCTATATGGCAGTGATTCCTGGACAATCCCCTCACGGATGAAGAAGAGACTTGAAGCAAGAGAAACAAAGAAAAGAGTACTGAACTGTTATGTAATATCAGTCCTCCTATATGGCAGTGAATGCTGGACAATCTCCTCACAGATGAAGAAGAGACTTCAAGCAAGAGAAACAAAGAAAAGAGTACTGAACTGTTACGTAATATCAGTCCTCCTATATGGCAGTGATTCCTGGACAATCCCCTCACGGATGAAGAAGTGACTTGAAGCAAGAGAAACAAAGAAAAGAGTACTGAACTGTTACGTAATATCAGTCCTCCTATATGGCAGTGATTCCTGGACAATCTCCTCACAGATGAAGAAGAGACTTGAGGCAAGAGAAACAAAGAAAAGAGTACTGAACTGTTACGTAATATCAGTCTTCCTATATGGCAGTGAATGCTGGACAATCTCCTCACAGATGAAGAAGAGACTTGAAGCAACAGAAACAAAGAAAAGAGTACTGAACTGTTACGTAATATCAGTCCTAATATATGGCAGTGAATGCTGGACAATCTCCTCACAAATGAAGAAGAGACTTGAAGCAAAAGAAACAAAGAAAAGAGTACTGAACTGTTACGTAATATCAGTCCTCCAATATGACAGTGAATGCTGGACAATCTCCTCACAAATGAAGAAGAGACTTGAAGCAAAAGAAACAAAGAAAAGAGTACTGAACTGTTATGTAATATCAGTCTTCCTATATGGCAGTGAATGCTGGACAATCTCCTCACAGATGAAGAAGAGACTTGAGGCAAGAGAAACAAAGAAAAGAGTACTGAACTGTTATGTAATATCAGTCCTCCTATATGGCAGTGAATGCTGGACAATCTCCTCACAGATGAAGAAGAGACTTGAAGCAAGAGAAACAAAGAAAAGAGTACTGAACTGTTATGTAATATCAGTCCTCCTATATGTCAGTGAATGCTGGACAATCTCCTCACAGATGAAGAAGAGACTTGAGGCAAGAGAAAGAAAGAAAAGTGTACTGAACTGTTATATAATATCAGTCCTCCTATATGGCAGTGAATGCTGGACAATCTCCTCACAGATGAAGAAGAGACTTGAAGCAACAGAAATCTGGTTCTACAGAAGGATGCTGAGATTACCATGGACAGAGCATGTCCATAACAAGAAGGTTTTGAAGAAAATGAAAAAAAGGACACATACAAGTCAGAAAGAAATAGTTGAAATTTCTGCGACAGATCATTGGACACTGACAGGGCATATTGAAAGCAAGAGGGGCAAAGGGAAACAGCAATGACTAAGGAAAAGAATGCTGAATGTTTATGTAATATCAATCCTCCTATAGAGCAGTGAATGTTGGACAATCTCTTCAGAGATGAAATGGAGGGTTGAAGCAGCAGAGATGTTGTTCTACAGGAGGATGCTGAGAATACCATGGACAGAACATGTGAGCAACAAGGAAAATGGTAACATAAAATATAATTGTACTTACAATGAAAAAAAGCTAAGTTAGGTGCTGAAACCGAAAAACTGTTAAAATCGAGGAAAGAGTGCAGGATTGCTACATAAGACGCATCTTCTTATATGGCTGTGAATGTTGGACAATGTCCCCATGAATGAGGAAAAACTAGAGGCAGCAGAAATATGGTTCTACAGAAGGATACTGAGAATTCCACGGATGGAGTGAGTAAGCAATGAGGATGTATTAAAAAATGGCAACAGGCAAAACGCTTCTACTCAGACTCAAGAAGAGATAGCTGAAATTCCTTGGACACACAATGAGGAAGGAGGGTTTGGAAAACTTAACTCTCACAGGGTGTACTGAGGGCAAGAGGGATAGGGGATGGCTGCGAGCCAACTGCTTGATGAGCATGTGTGAATGGACGGCAGAAAAGGGAGGGCTAAGCAAAGGGAGAGAAACTGCTAAGTGCCACAAGAGAAAGAAAGTTGTGGAGAGCCATGATTGCTCTCTCCTAAGGGGATGCAGCACATAGAAAAATTTGAAACTTCTAGGGCACATAATGAGGAAAGAGGGCTTGGAGAATTTGACACTCACAGGAACATATGGGAGACGAGGCAGACAGAGGAAAACAAGGAGTAACACACCTGATAAACATGTATAAATGGATGACAGAACATGAAGTGCGAAGATTAGTTAGGGGACAAACATGGATTAGAGCTACAAAGTATAGGACACTGCAGAGAACCATGACTGCCCATTTTCTGAAGCGACACAGCACATAAAAGAATATAGGAGTAATAACAGTAAGGATTTTAGTTACTGTTGTATAATTAACAGCAAAAATCAATACCTGTCGAAATAGTTACAATTAAAATCATTTTAGTCACAAAAGTAGCAATGGTAGATATATTAATAGTAATAATAATAATCACTGTTCATAAAGGTGCAAAGTATTTTCCTGATAACTGTTCAGATGAACTTTCCTCTGGGTTGTTACTTTTATTCCCCCACCCCACTGATAAATTGTATATATGAGAACTAGTTATGACATCATAGAGACCCTGAGGTATTATGGTGGCTGTAGTAAGAATGTGTTGTTTTGGTATAATTTGTTTGTTTGGGGGTTTATGGCATATCAACCACTATGGGTTATTTAATGCCAGATCCAGTATTTACTAGATATATCAAAAACGTATAGCTGGCAACATCATTGTTTCAAAAACGTATAGCTGGCAACATCATTGTTTAAATATTTTTCTACTGATTGACCCTATGCCACCACTTTCCATCACATTTTAGGGGTAAGGTGTTAGTATATTTAGTGTAGGGTTTGGGTGGGAAAGTTAATTTTAAGTTGTAGTTGTTTTGGGATGGGTTAGATGTGATGGGGCATGACATGACCAACCGATTGATCGGATCGACGGCCTTTTGGTTGGACGTAGTTTATCGTCATACCCAGGACGTGGATGTAGTTTATCGTCATACCCAGGATGCGGATGTAGTTTATCGTCATACCCAGGACGCTGTTTTGGTATAAAGAATACTGTGTTATGTTTGAGTCAGTAACCATGGCTAGCTAAGTTTAAGATAAGATAGACTGAAAACCAGCTTTCCTCTATCCCCCCTTTGGCCTTGTACCACATTTTTGTATTTGCAAAATAAATATTACTTTCCTCTTTGGTACCTAGACTTTATGAATTTGAGTGCAGTACTAGATTGGTGGCAAGGTCTTATCATTTTACAGTTAAAATGGTGAGATGTAACCATAAGTTCTATGCTAACAGTTTCTTCTCCTACACTTCTCACTTGTGGAACTCTTTTCCGGCTTCCTGCATCCATGTCAACATTGATCTTCAAACATTTAAATGCAATATCAATCATTATCTTCTGTCTTTTTAATCCATATTCTTTTATTGTTCTTGGTCCTTAGAAAGGTTTTCTTTTTCTTATATTCTCTCACACTCACTAACCCCTTGCATCTTAGTGGCTTTATTGCCTTGCTTGGGGTGAAATGATAAAAACTAGGTTTCCAACTATGTAGCAAAATGGCAGATTGTACATATGATGCACCTTTTGATGTGGACTGTGAAAATGCAATTTTGGAGACGTACCTTTGATGAAGAATGTGAAAATGTAATTTTGGAAAGGTACCTTTGATGAGGAAAGTGAAAATGTAACCTTTGATGAAGAATATGAAAATCTAATTTTAAAAATGTACCTTTTATGTGGATGTTGAAAATGTAACTTTAAAAATGTGCCCTTGATAAAGAATGTGAAATGAAATTTTAGAGATGTACCCTTGAAAAACAATGTGAAATGTAATTTTAGAGATATACCTGTGGATTGCACATGTAATTCAAAGAGAAAATAATAGCACAACCAAGATGTTAACATTCCCCATGACTTCAAATAAAAGGTTAGGAAGGAAACCCCCATCAATAATGCAAAGACCAATAACAGCTACTGGACTTGAGAAACCTGTTTTCCTAAAATATTGTTTCAAAAGAAAGATTTTATAGATTTCAACCGAAAACAGTACTGGCTGCTCGGTCAATGAATACCAAATGCTTCCTTGGTTAAACTTAGCATTTGATGAAAAATGTGAAAATATAATTTTAAAAACGTACCTTTGATGAGGATGACAAAAATGTAATTTTTGTGTTGTATTTTTATGATGTACCTTTGGTAAAGAACAGGAAAAATGTAATTTTAGTGATGTACTTTTCGATGCAGAAAGTGAAAACGTAATTTCAGTTTTTGGATTGCTGCTTCAAAAAAAAAAAAAAATTTATTTTTCCTCACTGAATTTTTTAATTCTTTCTGCAAATCTTAAAACAGAGAGAAACATCGTAAAATTAATGATTTCTTTGAAAATTTCAGAATTATGACAAGAGGGACGACGCTTTTATTTCTAAAATGCACCTTTCAGGTAAATTTCACAAAAATTTAAACAGGATTGTATTCTCTGAACTTGCAGACACAGACTGAGAGAACAAAGAAGAGAATGTTTGGAAATGGAGCCATTCCTTCAGTGGCATCACAGCATAAGTAGCAGTAGTTGCCTGCAATCAGAAATTGTGTAGCAGTTACGAAATTAGGGGAGTGAAGATGGCTGAATATGAATACAATTGATTTGCTCTCCTAGAGTTATGGGGCCCCTGAGAGAAATGTTGATTAGACAAATGATCACATTTGATGAGTGTCATATTATATATATATATATATATATATATATATATATATATATATATATATATATCAACAAGGAACTGTTATTGATTTATGCAAAAAGTAAACTGTGAACAAATGTGTTTCACTTTTAGGTGTAGCTTAATGATTAGATCAAAGCATTATAGGCAACAAGGTTCTTGATTCATTACCTATGCCACATCAGTGGTGGTATCTTCCATTAGGTGTATGACAGAGAAAGAAAACAATTTCTGGCTAGAATAAAATATCATATCTCTTTAATATCAATCAAGTACTTATAAAATCTTCCATAACCATGTTTTATCTCTATTAGAATCCTCTATAGATTCAAATATGTTTTCCAAGAAGGAATATTGACTTATTTCAATATGACCAAGCAGTTATTAAAGAATCTTTCAAAATCTTCATAATATTTTTTACCTTACATCATATTGCAACTATCATAATATAATTGTGTAAATTATATTTTTTTACCTTACATCATATTGCAACTATTATAATATAATTGTGTAAATCATATTTTTTTACCTTACATCATATTGCAACTATTATAATATAATTGTGTAAATCACGTTTTTTTACCTTACATCATATTGCAACTATCATAGTATTATACATGTAAATTATTTTTGACCAAATATGTTAAAAAGATTATAGCATAAACATATAAACCATTTTCTACTGTACATTGTAATAGAAAAAATATGTAAAGCATTTTTACCACCTATCATATTACAAATATCATTAAAAAAATACACTCATTTTTACCCTACATCATATTGCAAGTATTATAGTATTAAAATGTAAAACATTTTTATCTTACATTATATTTCTAATATCATAGTATTATATGCGTAAACTATTTTTACCATATATCACAAACATCATACTATAAAAACATGTATACTATTTTTTTCTAAGTTGCAAGTATTATATAACCATTTTTTTACTCAGCATCATATTGCAAGAATTATAATAAAAAACTTGTAACAATTTTTTTACCCTACTTCATATTGCAAGTACTATAGTAGAAATATATGAAAATCATTTTTTACCCTACATCATATTGCAAGAATTATAATAAAAAACTTGAAAACTATTTTTTACCCTGCATCATATTACAAGTATTAGAGTATAAATAAATGAAAAACATATTTTTTCTACCTAGCATTATATTGCGAATACCAAGTATTATAAATATAGAAGATTTATTCAGTGATCAAGAAAAAAAGGGATTTATCTCAAGGTTGACAATTAGGAATTTATTCAGAAAATGTCTTTGAATTCAGATATCTTAAGAAACAGAGCTTAAAAAGGAATCAATAAAATATCTTCCCTTCTTATTTAAATTTATTTTATCATACTGATTAAGACAGGAACCTGAAAGGTAAATGGTAATATATGATTCAAAACATGAAAATAGAAAATATTGAAACCAATCTAAATAAAAGAGAGAGACATTTTAAACAGTTTGTAACTGTTCTTGAAAATAAGAGAAATATTCTTCCTGGAATTTTTTTCCGTTTCTACTACAACTATTGGATCAATGATTAAAAATGGTTCCAGGCAAACAAATTTTTAGATCTTAAAAAAGACAATTTTTCATGAAATCCTATAGACAATTTCACCAAAAAAGAGCTTTACCAAATAATGTATGTATGTATGTATGTATGTATGTTGCGGCATTCACCCTGGATCGGTTAAGTCGGCTCCTTCCAAGGAATTCACCGCGTCCGGAACGAAGGCCGACCAAGCACGGCGATCCGTTGCCAATGCTGAAACGAGCGACAGCCATTCCCGATTCCAACGGCGGCGAATTCTTGAAACGGAGTAACAAGGGAGTTTTGAACTTCACACGCGGTCCCCACACCTCGCGTGCTATCCCAGTGGAGGGAGGAATATGCTCTTACTTGCTGCAGAATTTCCACAGACGCAGAGGCAGGAGTAACCAAGAGGCCACCGGATGCCGTGCAGACGCCGAATGGTTTTGAATTCAGAGTTGACCTTCTCCTAGACCAGTTGCCGTCCAAGGCTATAGAACCCAGTCTGTCCTGCTATTTACCCATAGTTGGAGAGAGAAGAAGAGGATTCACACCTTTCCCAAGGGTGTTAGCACGTAAGCGAAATAAAATAATGGAAACCACATCACTTGAACACAGGAGCAACAATGAAAAATGGGTAGCAGCAGGTGTGACTAGAATGAGAAATAATGGCAGGTAAAACTTGGTAACTGAGAAGGGATTCCTTAGCTGGTGAATTTGTGTAGCAATCCCTAATGCCACACCTTGTCAAAAGGCTTTGAGATATCTAAGGCAATCACTCTTGATATATCCTGATTATCAAGTGCTTCACTGATTCTATGTTTGATGCTCATTAAGACATCAGCAGTGGATTTAAAAGAGTGAAGAACATACTGTTTGTCACTCAGAAACCTGTTTCTATTGGGGTTGTAAACAACTTTCTTGTTGATAATAGCTTCAAAAATTTTACTGATGTCACTAAGGAAGCTGACGGTTATTTTGTGATGGCGATCTGAGCTCACCTGCATTCTTGTATACAGAGCATACACTAGACATCTTCCATGGGCCTGAGAAACATTTCTTCTTCAAGCAACAGTTAAACATTTTCATTTTGGAAATAGTTCTGGGCCGAGCTTCTTGAGAACAACTACAGGGATTTATTCCAAACCAGTAACCATCGCCGTGTTAAGGTTTTTGATAAGTCTGGAAAGCTTCCGAGATGAGACAGAGATATCACAAAGCTTGTGGTCTGTGAGGTGCAGTGGGTCAGGGTGCCAGATAAGGAATGGCCCTTGTCAGCTAATATGGAGTTAAAGGCAAAGTCCATTGCAAAGAGCTTAGCCTTATCTGATGAGGATGAGATAACCTCAAAGTCATTTATTATGGTAGGTACTGATGGTCTTCTATTAATTTGAACAAGATATAATAGTTTGAACAACAGCTGTCAAAATTAATAGAAAAATTTCTGAAAATATGTAATTTTACATGGAAATATTTGACAATAAAAAACAATAAACTATGTAATATTTGAAAATTTACTTCTAATCCTAATAAGGATTAATCTATGTTTTTTTATAAGATCAGTTTGGAATGTAGGCAGCCATTTTGAATATCTCAAGAACTGGTGATGGGGCCTTGATGAAATTTGACACAATTTAACATTTTAAAATTGAAAATTGAAGGAATAACTTGGAGAGAGAAACAAAAATTTAAATTAAATGAAAAAGAAATTAATTATCAACAAAACAATTAAAATTAAATAAATTTAGTTAACAGTAAGGCAATTAAAATTAATTGAAATTAAATTCATTAGTTATAAACAAAAACAAAATTTAAATTAAAATTCAATTAGTATAGTTAACAGCAAAACAATTAAAATTAATTCGAACTTAAATTAAAATTAAATCAAAATTAATTGCCAACAAAACAATCCAAATTAAATTTAAAAATTGTAAAACTGTTAAAATTAATGAAAATTAATTAAATTTAAATTAATTCATTTAGTTACCAGTAAAACAATTCAAATTTAACTACGAGCAAAATAATTAAAATTTAATTTATCTACCAGCAAAACAATTTAAATTTAATTTAACTATCAGCAAAATAATTTAAATTTAACTACAAGAAAAACAATTTAATTTAATTACCAGAAAAACTATTTAAATTTAATTTAACTATCAGCAAAATAATTTAAATTTAACTATCAACAAAATAATTTAAATTTAACTACCAGCAAAATAATTTAAATTTAACTATCAGCAAAATAAATTACAATTAAATTGAAATTTGATTAAAATTGATTCAGCAAAAAGAATTAAAATTAATTTACATTTAAATTGAAATTAAATTAACATTAACCAATTACCTGCAATACAAATAAAATGAATTAAAATTAAATTAAATAATTCAGTTGTCTGCAAAACAATTAAAATCAACTTGACTACAATTAATTAGAATTAAATTGAAAATTTGCTTCAACTATTTGTTTTGCTGGTATTTAATTATGATCAAAAAATTATAATTAATTATAATTAAATTAAAATATTTGTTGATTGATATGTGCATATACTTCTTCAATGTGCCGTGTCCCTTCAGAACATAGGCTATCATGGCTCTCCACAACTTCCTTTCCTTTGTAGCTCTTAGTAATGTACTGATTTCCTGTGACTTCTTGCCTTCAATATCCTATAGGTATCAAATTCTTCAAGCCTTCTTTCCTCATTACGTGTCCTAGAAATTTTAACCGTTTCTTTCTGTATTTAAACCATTAACATTTCTTTCTGATGCTAGTGACCTTTTTGTCTCCTTTTTCTCTAAAACTTAGTCGTTGCTCAGCTGTTCAGTTCATGTTATCCTCAGCATCCTTCTGTAGAATGACATTTCTGCTACTTCAAGGCTCTACTTCATCTGAGAGGTGATTGTCCCACATTCACTACGATATAGGTCTGGTATTAATTAACAATTTAGTATTCTTTTCCAATTAAATTTTTCCTGTTTCTTAATACTATGCTTAATTCTTGGAAGACATCTTTCACTATCCCAATGCACATTTACATTTAAATATCACTTTTTCTACTCTGTGTTAAAACATTTGCTAGATATTTAAAGTTTTGCATATGTTTAATTTTGGTATCTCAGATTTGTAATTAGCATGTTGGTCTGTTTCTTTTGCTGCCAACCGTATATTCTGTATTCTTGCAATTGATATTTAGTCCTTTCCTTTACTAAATTCTGTAGGAATTCCTCTGGTTTCTTTTCTACGTCTACTAACAACACTGTGAAATCTGTATATCTAATTTTGTTAAGACTGAGAACACAATAATAAATCCTGGTAGGACTTCTAATTCTTAGGATTGCTTCACTTTAAAGGCTGAATAAGTCTGGTGAGAAGACATGTCCTTGTCTTACATCCCTTTCTATTTTAGTATATTTACTGAACGCATTTTCTACCTGCATGCAAGCAGTTTGCTTCCAGTATAAGTTCTGGATTATTCTAATAACCTTCCCAAATACATCAAGGTTACCTAGCAGTTCTAACAGTTCTTTGTGGTGTACCCTTGTCAAACCCTTTTGCATAAGTTATAAAACATAGATATACATCCCTTTGTATTTCTACTGCCCTTAATAATATTATATGTATATACTTCTGTATACATATAAGACGCTGATAACTGAATCAAGGCTGCCCAAACAGCATACTGGAGGCTATTCAAATAGCCTTCAGCTCGTCCTGGGCTAATACAAACCACCAAGCTCATGGTTTACAGAGCTGTTGTAATCTCGACTCTCTTGTATGCCTGTGAGACCTGGGTACTCTACCGAAGAGAGATCTGCAAACTTGAATGATTCCATCAAATGAAACTTTGTCAAATCCTATGGAACACAGGGCAGGACTGGATCACAAACAATGAAGTTCTCCTCTGCGCAAAGAAGGAGAGCCTAGCAACCATCTGGCACCGACTTTGATAGGCCAAACATCCGCCAACCCAAACAAATCCTCTTCTCGGAGCTTGCATCTGGCAAGAGACCACGTGAGCCCCATATCGTCGATTTAAGGATCAGCTCAGAAACACATTGCTGAGGACAGAAATCGATCTGGTCAATTGGGAGACGGAAGCTGCAGAATGAACCAACTGGAGAAGAGCAGTCTGTGAAAAAGCATCCTTTGAAAACACACCAGAAGACAAATAGAAGAGACAAAGACAGCCCAAAGAAAAGCCAGAGCTCCCCATACACTGAACCCTCCTACCCTACCATGTAATGGCTGTGGACATCTCTTCACATCCAACATAGGACTCATTTCACACAGAAGGAACTGTTGATGAGCATCACAATACTCAACAATGAGTTCCACCAACGACGACAACATATGTGCATCTGCATGTGTGAATCTGCATATGTGCATCTGCATATGTGCATACATATAATTGACTTGCATAATTATCTGTAATTACAACTATATTCATGTTGTTTTAATAAGCATGTGGTAAAGTCGTTAGAGCCTTAACATTACAGCCATGAGACCCAGTGTTTGAATCTCACCCTGGACAATTTGTCAAGAGGGGAGAAACTTTGATAATATCAGCATGGGGATATGATCCCAGTGGGCAGTACTGTCAAGAAATGTCTGAAACTCATACCACAGTCTGACCCAAACCTTGACAGTGTAAAGCTTACATCCATATTACTTTAAAATACAGGATTCTGTACGACCACCAAATTTAAATAATGTTGAGTCAGTACTAGTCAGTACTAGTCAGTACTGTGGCAAAATGAAATAAAACCAATAAATAAAATAAAAAAATTAATTAATTAATTAATTTTCCCATGAGGCAAATTATAAAGAAACTGGAAAAGGCTTCTGGTCACATGTACAATTTTATGACCTCACTTCCAGAAAGGAGAGAATCTTTCTCTTTCTCCTCTCAGCTTCAAGATGTGAACCACATGGTAATAATGTTCCGAATGGGGAATGTTAGTTTCCCACGTCCATTGATCTCTGAACTCTTTCCACTTTTCAATGAGTTCTTTTGGACGTGTTTTCAGCAGCCCTGCTCATGGAGTAGAGATCCAACCAAAAAGAAAAATAAACTTCCTCAAGAGACATTTAATTTTGTTTCAATACAGCCAACATAAAAGAAATAAACGTCCGCAGCAGAAACTCGAGTTTTTTTGCCTGCTTCTTCTATCTTTGCTTACATATGAAACACACACCTTCACCTGAGAAAATACACACAAAACCCACAACCTTGTTAACATCAACAGTATCTAGATGGGCAACCACTTGGGAATACCAGGTACTGTAAGCTTGGATGTGTGGGTGGTGTAATTCATAATGACTCAGAATTGTTAATAGGAGAGCCAAGTTCTAAGTCCAGTTGGGCTTGTTATATTCACTTATATGCAAATACTCTTGGGAAAGGAATGAAACATCTTCTCCTCCCATCTATGGGTTAATTAGTAGAACTTGTATCACTAAATCATTATTATCTCAGAAAAAATAATTTTTACAATCTAAAAATATAAGAAAAAAAAGCTATGTACATTGAAAAAGTAACTGAAGACTAATTTCTCTAATTTAATCTTCAGTGATGGATTTCAATATATTCAAGGATGAATTTAATGGCTGGGGTGGAGGTTATGTCCCTCATAGAAATTCACAGTGGGAGAAGGGATAGTATTTGGGATTATAATGTAGGGAGTAATCTATGCTGATAATGGTTTCAAGATACTGCAGTGAATTAGTTTAAGCCCTTGGAACTAATTAAATACAGTGGTCCATTCATAGAAAATATAGAATTCTTTAGGAAATAATTTTTGTTGATTATCATTCTTTAAAACTTCCTTAGATAGTGATGCTTGTCAAAATAAAAAAAATGTAAGCATGTTTATAATATCAATCCCTGACTCTGAAGAGTTATTGTCCTTGTACTAAATACCTCAGCCGTTACAGACTTATGAACACATCACATTGAAACAGCTGTTCTAGTACGATCACTGCAGTTAAGCAACGTCAAACCTGGTCAGTAACTAGATGGGAAACCATTTGGGAATAACAAGTGCTGTAAGCTTGGATGTGTGGGTGGTTTAATGGATAACAACATAGAATTGTTAATCAGTGAGCCAAGTTCTAAGTCCTGTTGGGTTTGTTATATTCACTTACGTGAAAATACTCTCAGGAAAGGGATAAATCCACATCTTCTCCTCCCCAGCTATGGGTTAATTAGTAAAACTTGTATCACTAAATCATTATTATCTAAAAAAAAAATAATTTCTTACAATGTAAAAATAATTTCTGGCTTTAAATAATCTGCAAAAGTTTGATAAGCTATAGAAAACAAATCGATTCTGAGTGAAATTGGATAGATAAACCTGTACAGAAATCTAATGGTTTGTGACTATACTAAAACGGCTTCTAAACAGTTGATGGTGAGTCTACTAGTTTTATTCAACTATTGATCATATCAGATTTTGTTTTTCTCTCAAAAACTGTAACTAAGGTGTGCTCGGTATAAACCAGCAAAAAAAAATTAAAATGAATTTACATTTAAATTGAAATTAAAATTAAATAATCACAGCACGGGATACAGTTGGGTGCATATGAATAACCATACCAGAAGTTTTCTTAAATTTTGCAAGTGGAAGACAAAATCAATTTTGAAAAATCATCAATGGTTGTGCTAGCATGAAGTTACAATTCATTGTGATCGAGAATTAGGGTGTAAGGTCTGCTCAGCTTAGCTGCAATAAAAATCACCGGATGACTCAGTGGGTTTTGAAGAAACACAAAAATAGATTTGAGTTTTAAAAAAGAGAAAGTAACTTACTAAGCAGGAAAATTCTCAAGAATCCCACTATCGAATCTTATCAAAATATAAATCTGCACCCTAGATTTTTTTCAGATATCTCCATTCTTGAGGTTTTGAAGTTCCATAGTGTGATTTGAAGAACTCAGTTTTTGGCCTGAATTAAAATTTCAGACCAAATTGATATTTTGGCCAGAATTGGACCTATAGCCTTTATCAGAGTTAAAGTGAGGTTTTGAAGTTCCATAGTGTGATTTGAAGAACTCAGTTTTTGGCCTGAATTAAAATTTCAGACCAAATTGATCTTTTGGCCAGAATTGGACCTATAGCCTTTATCAGAGTTAAAGTGAGGTTTTGAAGTTCCATAGTGTGATTTAAAGAACTCAGATTTTGGCCTGAATTAAAATTTCAGACCAAATTGATCTTTTGGCCAGAATTGGACCTATAGCCTTTATCAGAGTTAAAGTGAGGTTTTGAAGTTCTATAGTGTGATTTGAAGAACTCAGTTTTTGGCCTGAATTAAAATTTCAGACCAAATTGATCTTTTGGCCAGAATTGGACCTATAGCCTTTATCAGAGTTAAAGTGAGGTTTTGAAGTTCCATAGTGTGATTTGAAGAACTCAGTTTTTGGCCTGAATTAAAATTTCAGACCAAATTGATCTTTTGGCCAGAATTGGACCTATAGCCTTTATCAGAGTTAAAGTGAGGTTTTGAAGTTCCATAGTGTGATTTAAAGAACTCAGATTTTGGCCTGAATTAAAATTTCAGACCAAATTGATCTTTTGGCCAGAATTGGACCTATAGCCTTTATCAGAGTTAAAGTGAGGTTTTGAAGTTCTATAGTGTGATTTGAAGAACTCAGTTTTTGGCCTGAATTAAAATTTCAGACCAAATTGATCTTTTGGCCAGAATTAGACCTATAGCCTTTATCAGAGTTAAAGTGAGGTTTTGAAGTTCTATAGTGTGATTTGAAGAACTCAGTTTTTGGCCTGAATTAAAATTTCAGACCAAATTGATCTTTTGGCCAGAATTGGACCTATAGCCTTTATCAGAGTTAAAGTGAGGTTTTGAAGTTCCATAGTGTGATTTGAAGAACTCAGTTTTTGGCCTGAATTAAAATTTCAGACCAAATTGATCTTTTGGCCAGAATTGGACCTATAGCCTTTATCAGAGTTTAAGTGAGGTTTTGAAGTTCTATAGTGTGATTTGAAGAACTCAGTTTTTGGCCTGAATTAAAATTTCAGACCAAATTGATCTTTTGGACAGAATTGGACCTGTAGCCTTTATCAGAGTTAAAGTGAGGTTTTGAAGTTCCATGGAGTAAATTGAAGAATTCAAAGTTAATTCTTCAAAATTATCATTGCTGTTTTTTCTAAGCTGGACCAGAGATTATCTTGGTTTTGGGCCAGAGGCTTAAAAATCTGTATGGAGTGTGGTTTTTAAGCTAGTATAAAATAAATTGCCAGAACAGTTCCTCACAATATATTGGGGATACTTGCAGAAAATTAAAAAAATATATCTATGAACACAAAAGGGATCTTATACAAAACAATTTACCAAATGTATTAGTGACAGATAGAAATAAATTCAACCACAACTTTGATCTAAAGAATGCCACACTTATTAAAAGAGAAAATAACTTAGATGGAAAATTCATGAGAGTGCCATTATCGAATCTTATCAAAATATAAATATGCACCTTGGATTTTTTCAAATATCTCCTTTCCTGAAAGAATTACTTCTTTCCCAAGACAACATACATGCCTATAAAATGTTAAAAAAATTAAAAGAAAATGGTTAAATTCATAACCTCATGTTGTTTAAAATATATAACATATAAATTAATCTGAAATTAAAATAATTTAAATACTAATTTGCATTAAAAATATTCAAGAATATCATTTACTCACTTTCATTTATTAAACATCGAATTGTGTCACTTAATGTCCTCCATAACTTGCCTAAACTTTTTATCTAACCTGATGAATATTTATGAGCCTTCTAAAAATTTAAAAATTTTGAAAAACCAAGAACATGTTTGCTCTTGTATAGAAATACTTGTTACAAAATAAAATCTTTTGCATTTGCCTTGATAAAGTCTCTCAGAGGATGAAAAATGTCAGCTAAGTTATCCTCTTGACTTTATTCAAATGTATTTGAGCAAACAGCAGTGAAATTAATGTCTACCAGCCTAGATACTGAGAGGTTCTATGAAAGAAAATGTGCTTCCTAACATTTTCTTTAGTAGGACTTCTCAGTTGCTAGGCCAGCAGACATTAATTTCACTTCTTTTTTTTTTTTTAATCAGTTCACCCCAAGTAAAGCAATAATACCACTAAGATGCAAGGGGCTGCTGGGAGTCAAAGAGAAAGAAAAGAATTAAAAAAACAGAAACCCAATCCTAAACAGGAAACAAGTGATAATCATTTATTCTTGTTCAAAAGACTGGAGAGGTGTGTGAACCGGGTGATAGGCAAAAAAAAAACAAGGGTGTCTATTCAAGCATGTGTACTTGCTAAATCCACTATGCCAAGTACACAGGGCCAAATCATTCTCATTTTTCTTCATATTCCTTTGATATAAAGGATGTTCCTCTCAGACAAATTCTTCCCCCAAACTAGCACTTTCAGCACAGACTCCCGAGAGGATGCTTCCCCATTTACTAGAATCTAGTGTCAACCAATATCTATCCTATATATTCTCATAATATACACCTTTTCCTTCTCTCTTTACATCCTTCACTAATGCTCTACTTTGAGTGGCTCTTGGGCTTTCTAGTGAGTGAACAACACTAAAAAAAATGTAATGTTTATAGTAATAATAATGTTGGATTGAAAAATCAATTAACTATTTAAATATATAAATGTGTGTGTGTGTGTGTGTGTGTGTGTGCATGCATGTGTATTTTAACTGTGAATGATTGATTTGTTTTTTTATGGCTTATCAACCCTTTTCAAGTTATTTAAAACCAGAAAATATTTTTACGTTGTAAAAATATTTTTTCTTTTTGTGGAGATAATAATGATTTAGTGATACAAGTGTTACTAATTAACCGATAGCTGGGGGAGAAGATGTGGATTCATACCATTCCCAACAGTATCTGTGTGTAAGGGAATATAACGAACCCAATGGGAATTAGAACTTGGCTCTTTGATTGACAATTCAGAGCCATTATCCATTACCCCACCTGCACATCTAAGCTTACAGCAACTGTTATTCCCAAGCAGTCACTATCCAGGTACTGACCAGGCTTGACATTGCTTAACTTTAGTGATCATACAGAAAGCAGTATTTCAACATATGGCCATAAGCAACTGTGAATGAGTGTATGCATTTTGGGGTATAAGGGAATTCCTTTATACATACATTATGCAACTTCTTACAAGCTGCTATTTATTGGTTGGATTTGTTCAGTGGCATATCAACACCTTTATGGGTTAGCCATGCCCAGAGCTAGTTTATTGGTTACTTAACAATATGCCATCTAACTCAGTGTACGATCTGCCAATTTGTCATCAACAAACACAAAGATTCATTTCTGTCACGTGATGATTTGCTCTTAGGAAATGAGTGGTTGACTGTTTAGCCATCAAGAATTAATGATGTTATTCAACTGGAATTATGGTAAATGCCAATTCCTATTGTTCATTAGTTCCTTGATCTATTCAGTCTTCAACTTTAGCAATCTTTTCATTTCCTCCATTTTAGAGAAACACGAGAAACGTTCACCAATTCTCCATCCCCGCCTCCCCGCAGCTCTTTCAAGATCCTGACCTTGTTTTTTTTGTTGCTGTCATCATTTGCTATTGTTGTTGTTGTTGTTATAATTCTGTTTTTTTTATTTTTTTATTTTTTTTTGCTTTTGTTTCACTAAATTAAAATATGTTTTTCTTTGCTTTTTATTGGTTTAATTCATTGAATTTACTACAAGCCACTGCCATTGCTATGGATGTGAGTCATGGGCACTGACGAAGAGGAGAAAGACATTGGATTGATGCTTTTGAGATGTGAACATACTGCAGCATCCTTGGAGTGACATAAACAGTGAGATGCACTAATGAGTGCTAGATACCATCAGAACAAAGTACGTACTGAGAGAGTAGATGGCATTAAGGTAGCTCGGTTACTGTGGACATATTACATGACGAGGCAACTTTGATAAGGACATTCTTCCAGGCCCAGTGAAGGGCAAGCGGTACCAGGGATAACCACCCCTATCTTGGTTCGATGGTATCAAAGGGTAGACTGGAATGATGGTGGCTAAGGCTCTAAGAGCAGCATCGGACAGGAACTGATGGAGGGAAGTGGTGTAATACAGAGTCTTTGTGTGTCAATTTGAGGACAGTGTAGAGGATTTGTAAAGAGTTGGGTGAGTCTAATGGTGATTACGAAGGTATAGCAGTTTGGAAAACTCATTGATTGTTCTGATAAGAAAGAACTCCCAAATTTGTTGATGAGGGCCTTGGAAAACACAGAGGCCTACATCAAGTGCCTTGAGGAGCTAGTGCTGCCTGGGTGAAGAGGGTGGCTGCTGGAAGATCCTATATCTGACAAAAGGACACTGCACCATGCCACACAGGCAGGAGAACCCAGTCATGGCTGTCAGACAATTTCTGCAACCACATCACCCCTTACATTTGGCAATCTAACTCCCAAGACTGCAACCACTTCATTAGTATGTGTGAGGCACGGTTGTGCAAGACACCAACAAAACTCCTTGTAATACCAAAGACGAACTGAAGGCAAGGATTATGGCAGTATTCTCCAACTTAAACAAGGAGACTGACCAGAAGAGTTGCAGGAGATTCTAAAGTCATCTGGAGGTCGTGGTTGAAGCTTATGGCAATTTTATTGAATAAATTTACTCTTTATTATTTCAAGATATTTTTTGTAATTTTGGTAAATATATCTATTAAATTCAGTCATTGTAAATACACAACTCAACATATAGAGTAATAATAATTATAATTGATAATTATTAATAATTAATATAAAGCAGTTCACTTATCTTTTTACACTGCATACTCTGAGTTTCATGAAATTTTCCTCGACAGATTTGTTTTATTAACTTTCACTAAGCAGTTCACAAAAAGATCCAACCATAAAATCCAGTATAAATTATAAAATTATTATTGGATGTAAATTATATGTTTTAAAAATATCCAGTATTAATAATAGTTTTCTTTTTAATGGGTTAAACTTAGTGATAAGAATAAAATTTATTTTCTTGTTTGTGATCACCAAACAAAGATGCAAGCAAAAGTCTGCTTATTTGCACAAATGCTTTTAATAATATTGATTGTAAATGTGTCGTAAACTCAGACCCTCTACTGAGTAGGATTCAAGATAAACGTTTCTTTTTTTCATTATTTTTAATCAATTCACCCCAAGCAAGGCGATAACATCGCCAGGACACAATGGGTATAATGGAAGTGAAAGAAAATAAAATGACTTTAAAAGGAACCGAAAACTTACTTCTAAACAAGAACCTAAGGATAAACCGCTACACCTGTTCAAAAGACTGGGAGGAGTGCAAACTGAATGATAGACAAAACTAACTAGTCCTACTAAGGAAAAAAAATAAGAATAAGTTAATAGTAAACAAAATTTCAGATTTTAGGCAGAGACGCTAGAAGTACAGAGTTAAAGTAGACTTTGAAAAGAACCAGAAAGAAAGAGAAGTGTAACTCAAATAGCAATGGCTGTTTGATCAGTGAAACTTGAATGTTTCCATATGAGGAAATGATAAAAGTAATATTAGCCATTTCCGTAAAAGGGAATATTTTTTTAGGAAAACAGGTTTCACTAGCCCAGTCGCTTTATCGCTCTTTCCAATATTCATGGCATCTTCCTTCCAAATCTTTCATTTGAAGTAGTGTGGAACATCAACATCTTGATTATATCATCATTTTCTCTTCAAGTCATGTGCGATATCCATTTTAGTTGTGGCTGCTGTTGAAAGTCCTCAAGTGATGTAGTTTCTCTTATTTGGTACAGTTCTTTGTTTGTAATTCTGTAGCACCAGTCCACAAGGTTGAAAGAAGGATGATCTTTGCCAAGACACTCAGGCTTCATTATTTTCTCTTTTAGTTACATGTGATATCCATTTTAGTTGTGGCTGCTGTTGAAAGTCCTCAAGTGATGTGGTTTCTCTTATTTGGTACAGTTCTTTCTTTGTGATTCTGTAGCACCAGTCCACAAGGTTCAAAGAAGGATGATCTTTGCCAAGACACTCAGGCTTCATTATTTTCTCTCTCAGTTACATGTGATATCCATTTTAGTTGTGGCTGCTGTTGAAAGTCCTCAAGTGATGTGGTTTCTCTTATTTGGTACAGTTCTTTGTTTGTGATTCTGTAGCACCAGTCCACAAGGTTGAAAGAAGGATGATCTTTGCCAAGACACTCAGGCTTCATTATTTTCTCTTTCAGTTACATGTGATATCCATTTTAGTTGTGGCTGCTGTTGAAAGTCCTCAAGTGATGTGGTTTCTCTTATTTGGTACAGTTCTTTCTTTGTGATTCTGTAGCACCAGTCCACAAGGTTGAAAGAAGGATGATCTTTGCCAAGACACTCAGGCTTCATTATTTTCTCTCTCAGTTACATGTGATATCCATTTTAGTTGTGGCTGCTGTTGAAAGTCCTCAAGTGATGTGGTTTCTCTTATTTGGTACAGTTCTTTGTTTGTGATTCTGTAGCACCAGTCCACAAGGTTCAAAGAAGGATGATCTTTGCCAAGACACTCAGGCTTCATTATTTTCTCTTTTAGTTACATGTGATATCCATTTTAGTTGTGGCTGCTGTTGAAAGTCCTCAAGTGATGTGGTTTCTCTTATTTGGTACAGTTCTTTGTTTGTGATTCTGTAGCACCAGTCCACAAGGTTGAAAGAAGGATGATCTTTGCCAAGACACTCAGGCTTCATTATTTTCTCTCTCAGTTACATGTGATATCCATTTTAGTTGTGGCTGCTGTTGAAAGTCCTCAAGTGATGTGGTTTCTCTTATTTGGTACAGTTCTTTGTTTGTGATTCTGTAGCACCAGTCCACAAGGTTGAAAGAAGGATGATCTTTGCCAAGACACTCAGGCTTCATTATTTTCTCTCTCAGTTACATGTGATATCCATTTTAGTTGTGGCTGCTGTTGAAAGTCCTCAAGTGATGTGGTTTCTCTTATTTGGTACAGTTCTTTCTTTGTGATTCTGTAGCACCAGTCCACAAGGTTCAAAGAAGGATGATCTTTGCCAAGACACTCAGGCTTCATTATTTTCTCTCTCAGTTACATGTGATATCCATTTTAGTTGTGGCTGCTGTTGAAAGTCCTCAAGTGATGTGGTTTCTCTTATTTGGTACAGTTCTTTGTTTGTGATTCTGTAGCACCAGTCCACAAGGTTGAAAGAAGGATGATCTTTGCCAAGACACTCAGGCTTCATTATTTTCTCTTTTAGTTACATGTGATATCCATTTTAGTTGTGGCTGCTGTTGAAAGTCCTCAAGTGATGTGGTTTCTCTTATTTGGTACAGTTCTTTGTTTGTGATTCTGTAGCACCAGTCCACAAGGTTCAAAGAAGGATGATCTTTGCCAAGACACTCAGGCTTCATTATTTTCTCTTTTAGTTACATGTGATATCCATTTTAGTTGTGGCTGCTGTTGAAAGTCCTCAAGTGATGTGGTTTCTCTTATTTGGTACAGTTCTTTCTTTGTGATTCTGTAGCACCAGTCCACAAGGTTCAAAGAAGGATGATCTTTGCCAAGACACTCAGGCTTCATTATTTTCTCTCTTAGTTACATGTGATATCCATTTTAGTTGTGGCTGCTGTTGAAAGTCCTCAAGTGATGTGGTTTCTCTTATTTGGTACAGTTCTTTCTTTGTGATTCTGTAGCACCAGTCCACAAGGTTCAAAGAAGGATGATCTTTGCCAAGACACTCAGGCTTCATTATTTTCTCTCTCAGTTACATGTGATATCCATTTTAGTTGTGGCTGCTGTTGAAAGTCCTCAAGTGATGTGGTTTCTCTTATTTGGTACAGTTCTTTCTTTGTGATTCTGTAGCACCAGTCCACAAGGTTCAAAGAAGGATGATCTTTGCCAAGACACTCAGGCTTCATTATTTTCTCTCTCAGTTACATGTGATATCCATTTTAGTTGTGGCTGCTGTTGAAAGTCCTCAAGTGATGTGGTTTCTCTTATTTGGTACAGTTCTTTGTTTGTGATTCTGTAGCACCAGTCCACAAGGTTCAAAGAAGGATGATCTTTGCCAAGACACTCAGGCTTCATTATTTTCTCTCTCAGTTACATGTGATATCCATTTTAGTTGTTGCTGCTGTTGAAAGTCCTCAAGTGATGTGGTTTCTCTTATTTGGTACAGTTCTTTGTTTGTGATTCTGTAGTACCAGTCCACAAGGTTCAAAGAAAGATGATCTTTGCCAAGACACTCAGGCTTCATTATTTTCTCTTTCAGTTACATGCGATATCCATTTTAGTTGTGGCTGCTGTTGAAAGTCCTCAAGTGATGTGGTTTCTCTTATTTGGTACAGTTCTTTCTTTGTGATTCTGTAGCACCAGTCCACAAGGTTCAAAGAAGGATGATCTTTGCCAAGACACTCAGGCTTCATTATTTTCTCTTTCAGTTACATGCGATATCCATTTTAGTTGTGGCTGCTGTTGAAAGTCCTCAAGTGATGTGGTTTCTCTTATTTGGTACAGTTCTTTCTTTGTGATTCTGTAGCACCAGTCCACAAGGTTCAAAGAAGGATGATCTTTGCCAAGACACTCAGGCTTCATTATTTTCTCTTTTAGTTACATGTGATATCCATTTTAGTTGTGGCTGCTGTTGAAAGTCCTCAAGTGATGTGGTTTCTCTTATTTGGTACAGTTCTTTCTTTGTGATTCTGTAGCACCAGTCCACAAGGTTCAAAGAAGGATGATCTTTGCCAAGACACTCAGGCTTCATTATTTTCTCTCTCATTTACATGTGATATCCATTTTAGTTGTGGCTGCTGTTGAAAGTCCTCAAGTGATGTGGTTTCTCTTATTTGGTACAGTTCTTTCTTTGTGATTCTGTAGCACCAGTCCACAAGGTTCAAAGAAGGATGATCTTTGCCAAGACACTCAGGCTTCATTATTTTCTCTCTCAGTTACATGTGATATCCATTTTAGTTGTGGCTGCTGTTGAAAGTCCTCAAGTGATGTGGTTTCTCTTATTTGGTACAGTTCTTTGTTTGTGATTCTGTAGCACCAGTCCACAAGGTTCAAAGAAAGATGATCTTTGCCAAGACACTCAGGCTTCATTATTTTCTCTTTCAGTTACATGCGATATCCATTTTAGTTGTGGCTGCTGTTGAAAGTCCTCAAGTGATGTGGTTTCTCTTATTTGGTACAGTTCTTTCTTTGTGATTCTGTAGCACCAGTCCACAAGGTTCAAAGAAGGATGATCTTTGCCAAGACACTCAGGCTTCATTATTTTCTCTTTCAGTTACATGCGATATCCATTTTAGTTGTTGCTGCTGTTGAAAGTCCTGAAGTGATGTGGTTTCTCTTATTTGGTACAGTTCTTTCTTTGTGATTCTGTAGCACCAGTCCACAAGGTTGAAAGAAGGATGATCTTTGCCAAGACACTCAGGCTTCATTATTTTCTCTCTCAGTTACATGTGATATCCATTTTAGTTGTGGCTGCTGTTGAAAGTCCTCAAGTGATGTGGTTTCTCTTATTTGGTACAGTTCTTTGTTTGTGATTCTGTAGCACCAGTCCACAAGGTTCAAAGAAGGATGATCTTTGCCAAGACACTCAGGCTTCATTATTTTCTCTTTTAGTTACATGTGATATCCATTTTAGTTGTGGCTGCTGTTGAAAGTCCTCAAGTGATGTGGTTTCTCTTATTTGGTACAGTTCTTTGTTTGTGATTCTGTAGCACCAGTCCACAAGGTTCAAAGAAGGATGATCTTTGCCAAGACACTCAGGCTTCATTATTTTCTCTTTTAGTTACATGTGATATCCATTTTAGTTGTGGCTGCTGTTGAAAGTCCTCAAGTGATGTGGTTTCTCTTATTTGGTACAGTTCTTTCTTTGTGATTCTGTAGCACCAGTCCACAAGGTTCAAAGAAGGATGATCTTTGCCAAGACACTCAGGCTTCATTATTTTCTCTCTCAGTTACATGTGATATCCATTTTAGTTGTGGCTGCTGTTGAAAGTCCTCAAGTGATGTGGTTTCTCTTATTTGGTACAGTTCTTTCTTTGTGATTCTGTAGCACCAGTCCACAAGGTTCAAAGAAGGATGATCTTTGCCAAGACACTCAGGCTTCATTATTTTCTCTCTCAGTTACATGTGATATCCATTTTAGTTGTGGCTGCTGTTGAAAGTCCTCAAGTGATGTGGTTTCTCTTATTTGGTACAGTTCTTTGTTTGTGATTCTGTAGCACCAGTCCACAAGGTTGAAAGAAGGATGATCTTTGCCAAGACACTCAGGCTTCATTATTTTCTCTCTCAGTTACATGTGATATCCATTTTAGTTGTGGCTGCTGTTGAAAGTCCTCAAGTGATGTGGTTTCTCTTATTTGGTACAGTTCTTTGTTTGTGACTCTGTAGCACCAGTCCACAAGGTTCAAAGAAGGATGATCTTTGCCAAGACACTCAGGCTTCATTATTTTCTCTTTCAGTTACATGCGATATCCATTTTAGTTGTGGCTGCTGTTGAAAGTCCTCAAGTGATGTGGTTTCTCTTCTTTGGTACAGTTCTTTGTTTATGACTCTGTAGTACCAGTCCACAAGGTTCAAAGAAGGATGATCTTTGCCAAGACACTCAGGCTTCATTATTTTCTCTTTCAGTTACATGTGATATCCATTTTAGTTGTTGCTGCTGTTGAAAGTCCTCAAGTGATGTGGTTTCTCTTATTTGGTACAGTTCTTTGTTTGTGATTCTGTAGCACCAGTCCACAAGGTTCAAAGAAAGATGATCTTTGCCAAGACACTCAGGCTTCATTATTTTCTCTTTCAGTTACATGCGATATCCATTTTAGTTGTGGCTGCTGTTGAAAGTCCTCAAGTGATGTGGTTTCTCTTATTTGGTACAGTTCTTTCTTTGTGATTCTGTAGCACCAGTCCACAAGGTTCAAAGAAGGATGATCTTTGCCAAGACACTCAGGCTTCATTATTTTCTCTTTCAGTTACATGCGATATCCATTTTAGTTGTGGCTGCTGTTGAAAGTCCTCAAGTGATGTGGTTTCTCTTCTTTGGTACAGTTCTTTGTTTATGACTCTGTAGTACCAGTCCACAAGGTTCAAAGAAGGATGATCTTTGCCAAGACACTCAGGCTTCATTATTTTCTCTTTCAGTTACATGTGATATCCATTTTAGTTGTGGCTGCTGTTGAAAGTCCTCAAGTGATGTGGTTTCTCTTATTTGGTACAGTTCTTTCTTTGTGATTCTGTAGCACCAGTCCACAAGGTTCAAAGAAGGATGATCTTTGCCAAGACACTCAGGCTTCATTATTTTCTCTCTCAGTTACATGTGATATCCATTTTAGTTGTGGCTGCTGTTGAAAGTCCTCAAGTGATGTGGTTTCTCTTATTTGGTACAGTTCTTTCTTTGTGATTCTGTAGCACCAGTCCACAAGGTTCAAAGAAGGATGATCTTTGCCAAGACACTCAGGCTTCATTATTTTCTCTCTCAGTTACATGTGATATCCATTTTAGTTGTGGCTGCTGTTGAAAGTCCTCAAGTGATGTGGTTTCTCTTATTTGGTACAGTTCTTTGTTTGTGATTCTGTAGCACCAGTCCACAAGGTTCAAAGAAAGATGATCTTTGCCAAGACACTCAGGCTTCATTATTTTCTCTTTCAGTTACATGCGATATCCATTTTAGTTGTGGCTGCTGTTGAAAGTCCTCAAGTGATGTGGTTTCTCTTATTTGGTACAGTTCTTTCTTTGTGATTCTGTAGCACCAGTCCACAAGGTTCAAAGAAGGATGATCTTTGCCAAGACACTCAGGCTTCATTATTTTCTCTTTCAGTTACATGCGATATCCATTTTAGTTGTGGCTGCTGTTGAAAGTCCTCAAGTGATGTGGTTTCTCTTCTTTGGTACAGTTCTTTGTTTATGACTCTGTAGTACCAGTCCACAAGGTTCAAAGAAGGATGATCTTTGCCAAGACACTCGGGCTTCATTATTTTCTCTTTCAGTTACATGTGATATCCATTTTAGTTGTGGCTGCTGTTGAAAGTCCTCAAGTGATGTGGTTTCTCTTATTTGGTACAGTTCTTTGTTTGTGATTCTGTAGCACCAGTCCACAAGGTTGAAAGAAGGATGATCTTTGCCAAGACACTCAGGCTTCATTATTTTCTCTTTCAGTTACATGCGATATCCATTTTAGTTGTGGCTGCTGTTGAAAGTCCTCAAGTGATGTGGTTTCTCTTATTTGGTATAGTTCTTTCTTTGTGATTCTGTAGCACCAGTCCACAAGGTTCAAAGAAGGATGATCCTTGCCAAGACACTCAGGCTTCATTATTTTCTCTTTCAGTTACATGTCATATCCATTTTAGTTGTGGCTGCTGTTGAAAGTCCTCAAGTGATGTGGTTTCTCTTATTTGGTACAGTTCTTTGTTTATGATTCTGTAGCACCAGTCCACAAGGTTGAAAGAAGGATGATCTTTGCCAAGACACTCAGGCTTCATTATTTTCTCTTTCAGTTACATGTGATATCCATTTTAGTTGTGGCTGCTGTTGAAAGTCCTCAAGTGATGTGGTTTCTCTTATTTGGTACAGTTCTTTGTTTGTGATTCTGTAGCACCAGTCCACAAGGTTCAAAGAAGGATGATCTTTGCCAAGACACTCAGGCTTCATTATTTTCTCTTTCAGTTACATGTGATATCCATTTTAGTTGTGGCTGCTGTTGAAAGTCCTCAAGTGATGTGGTTTCTCTTATTTGGTACAGTTCTTTGTTTGTGATTCTGTAGCACCAGTCCACAAGTTTGAAAGAAGGATGATCTTTGCCAAGACACTCAGGCTTCATTATTTTCTCTTTCAGTTACATGCGATATCCATTTTAGTTGTGGCTGCTGTTGAAAGTCCTCAAGTGATGTGGTTTCTCTTATTTGGTATAGTTCTTTCTTTGTGATTCTGTAGCACCAGTCCACAAGGTTCAAAGAAGGATGATCCTTGCCAAGACACTCAGGCTTCATTATTTTCTCTTTCAGTTACATGTCATATCCATTTTAGTTGTGGCTGCTGTTGAAAGTCCTCAAGTGATGTGGTTTCTCTTATTTGGTACAGTTCTTTGTTTATGATTCTGTAGCACCAGTCCACAAGGTTGAAAGAAGGATGATCTTTGCCAAGACACTCAGGCTTCATTATTTTCTCTTTCAGTTACATGTGATATCCATTTTAGTTGTGGCTGCTGTTGAAAGTCCTCAAGTGATGTGGTTTCTCTTATTTGGTACAGTTCTTTGTTTGTGATTCTGTAGCACCAGTCCACAAGGTTCAAAGAAGGATGATCTTTGCCAAGACACTCAGGCTTCATTATTTTCTCTTTCAGTTACATGCGATATCCATTTTAGTTGTGGCTGCTGTTGAAAGTCCTCAAGTGATGTGGTTTCTCTTATTTGGTACAGTTCTTTGTTTGTGATTCTGTAGCGCCAGTCCACAAGGTTCAAAGAAAGATGATCTTTGCCAAGACACTCAGGCTTCATTATTTTCTCTTTCAGTTACATGCGATATCCCTTTTAGTTGTGGCTGCTGTTGAAAGTCCTCAAGTGATGTGGTTTCTCTTATTTGGTACAGTTCTTTGTTTGTGATTCTGTAGCACCAGTCCACAAGGTTCAAAGAAGGATGATCTTTGCCAAGACACTCAGGATTCATTATTTTCTCTTTCAGTTACATGTGATAGCCATTTTAGTTGTTGCTGCTGTTGAAAGTCCTCAAGTGATGTGGTTTCTCTTCTTTGGTACAGTTCTTTGTTTGTGATTCTGTAGCACCAGTCCACAAGGTTCAAAGAAGGATGATCTTTGCCAAGACACTCAGGCTTCATTATTTTCTCTTTCAGTTACATGTGATATCCATTTTAGTTGTTGCTGCTGTTGAAAGTCCTCAAGTGATGTGGTTTCTCTTATTTGGTACAGTTCTTTCTTTGTGATTCTGTAGCACCAGTCCACAAGGTTCAAAGAAGGATGATCTTTGCCAAGACACTCGGGCTTCATTATTTTCTCTTTCAGTTACATGTGATAGCCATTTTAGTTGTTGCTGCTGTTGAAAGTCCTCAAGTGATGTGGTTTCTCTTATTTGGTACAGTTCTTTGTTTGTGATTCTGTAGCACCAGTCCACAAGGTTCAAAGAAGGATGATCCTTGCCAAGACACTCAGGCTTCATTATTTTCTCTTTCAGTTACATGTGATATCCATTTTAGTTGTTGCTGCTGTTGAAAGTCCTCAAGTGATGTGGTTTCTCTTCTTTGGTACAGTTCTTCTTTGTGATTCTATAGCACCAGTCCACAAGGTTCAAAGAAAGATGATCTTTGCCAAGACACTCAGGATTCATTATTTTCTCTTTCAGTTACATGTGATAGCCATTTTAGTTGTTGCTGCTGTTGAAAGTCCTCAAGTGATGTGGTTTCTCTTCTTTGGTACAGTTCTTTGTTTGTGATTCTGTAGCACCAGTCCACAAGGTTCAAAGAAGGATGATCTTTGCCAAGACACTCAGGCTTCATTATTTTCTCTTTCAGTTACATGTGATATCCATTTTAGTTGTTGCTGCTGTTGAAAGTCCTCAAGTGATGTGGTTTCTCTTATTTGGTACAGTTCTTTCTTTGTGATTCTGTAGCACCAGTCCACAAGGTTCAAAGAAGGATGATCTTTGCCAAGACACTCGGGCTTCATTATTTTCTCTTTCAGTTACATGTGATAGCCATTTTAGTTGTTGCTGCTGTTGAAAGTCCTCAAGTGATGTGGTTTCTCTTATTTGGTACAGTTCTTTGTTTGTGATTCTGTAGCACCAGTCCACAAGGTTCAAAGAAGGATGATCCTTGCCAAGACACTCAGGCTTCATTATTTTCTCTTTCAGTTACATGTGATATCCATTTTAGTTGTTGCTGCTGTTGAAAGTCCTCAAGTGATGTGGTTTCTCTTATTTGGTACAGTTCTTTGTTTGTGATTCTGTAGCACCAGTCCACAAGGTTGAAAGAAGGATGATCTTTGCCAAGACACTCAGGCTTCATTATTTTCTCTTTCAGTTACATGTGATATCCATTTTAGTTGTTGCTGCTGTTGAAAGTCCTCAAGGGATGTGGTTTCTCTTACTTGGTACAGTTCTTTGTCTGTGATTCTGTAGCACCAGTCCATAAGGTTCAAAGTAGGATGGTCCTTGCCAAGATCTACAGGCTTTACTCAATCAAAGTCTATTACTATTAGTATTTATACATGGCTTCTGGTTGACAAAAACCATAGAATAAATCATTTATTTCACTAGCACCATCTTTTCTCCTCCCTCTTGTTGCTGATAGCTCAGGCTTTGCTTCTCTGGCACTGACAGCTCTGACTCTTCTAAGTAAAAAGTTGTGACACAATCCCTTTAGGCATGCTGTTAACCTCTGTCATCATCTCCCAAAGGACCTTGATGTATGGATAAGATCAGTGCTTAACTAGCAGTGAGCTTAACTCCGTTTGCTAACAGGAGAGGGGGGAGATTTTATCAGTAAAGTTGTCTTCAATTAATACCTTTATATGGCATAATTGTCTGATTTCAGAATCATGGCACCAATTGATTATTACTGCTCATTAACACCGATTACATTTCTGGCGATAAGTGTGTCTTTCCTGTCTTTGAGATTTTTCATCATATTCTTCACTTTGATTAAACACCTGCAGCCAAACAAAGATTGTCATGATGACCTTGATTTAACTAAATAGGTGTAACTAAATTTCTTCTTATCATCTTCTCTGTCATCAATTCACACAAACCTATTAGAGCAGTTTTGCTTACCTCAATGTGTCCTGTGAATATTACATTTTCCAAACCACCCTTCTTCAGTATTTGTACCAGAAATTGCAAGTGTTTCTTTCTAATTTTAAGTATGAGTGCTTTTCTAAGGATGCACTAGAGGTAGTTTCACACAACATCACAAATTATTACAAAACCAAAACATTAACCAAGAAACTTAAAACATGTTTTTAAATAGCCTTATCAGATCGATACTTTCCTATGGATATCATACATGACATCAAACTCATTCAACTGTCAGCTGTATGCAATTGTTTGATTGAAAATGTCTTTGAGCGAATGAATCCTGTAGGTCTTAGCAAGGGTCATCCTTCTTTGAACCATGGATATCACATGTAAGTCAAAGAGAAAATAATGAAGCCTGAGTGTCTTGGCAAAGATCATCCTTCTTTGAACCTTGTGGACTGGTGCTACAGAATCACAACCAAAGAACTGTACCAAATAAGAGAAACCACATCACTTGAGGACTTTCAACAGCAGCAACAACTAAAATGGATATCACATGTAAGTCAAAGAGAAAATAATGAAGCCTAGGTGTCTTGGCAAAGATCATCCTTCTTTGAACCTTGTGGACTGGTGCTACAGAATCACAAACAAAGAACTGTACCAAATAAGAGAAACCACATCACTTGAGGACTTCCAACAACAGAAACAACTAAAATGGAATTCACTTTGAACTTGAAAAGAAAATAATGACATAATCAAGATGTTGACTTTCAACACGACTTCAAATAAAAGGTTAGGAAGGAAATCTCCATCAATACTAGAAAGAGCAATAAAAACTACTGAACTTGAGAAACCTATTTTCCTGAAAAATTATTTTAAGTGGCAGATTTTATAAATTTCAAATGAAAGTATAACTGGCTGCTCTGTCAATGGCTGCCAAATGTTTCCTTATAAGGAAATGGCTAATATTCACATTACGATATTCTTTACAGCTCCTCCCCATGACATTCTCTGCATCTGTTTGAAGACCCACATCTTTATGAGGAAGGACAGTTTGTCAAAATTAATACCCACAAGACATATAGAGGAAAGGAAAGATAAAGACTTACAGTGAGCAACTTGGAGTTTTTTTTTGCAAAGGGATGGCAGAGTGGAAACAAAAAGTAATGGTAGAGTCAATTGTTATTTCAGAGCTACAAGGACAGAAAGTTGTGGAGAGCCATGATCATCCACATTCTTAAGAGACACAGAACATAAATGATGATGAATCTGAGTGATTATATAAGTAATTGTTAAAGTGCTCATATCAACTCATAGTTCAGGTTAATAATATTAACAATATTATATTTTATACAGTGCACTAGCGTACTTAATAGTAAGTGTAATAAGTAAATTTGAAAACCAACTTCATATTCTGTACATTACTTTGATTTGCATACTATAAATACAGGACAAGTAAATTTTATAAAATTTTATAAAAATTGATATAACTACATATGTGTATAAAGGAGAGGGGACATAGAAATATTAATCTTATAAATTTAATTTTTTTTAAATTTAATTTGTTTTTTAATTTAATTTTTTGTTTTAAATTTAATTTTAAAAGATTAAAATTTCTGTGAACCCTATTCTTTATTGTTGTGGAGTTATTTCCACAATAGAACTTGTAGTCGGACTAAATGCGTCCTAGATAGGTTAAACGTACAGAAACGTTAGGAACTTGTAATAAAGTGTTACGCAGAGTAATCGTGTTGTGGTCGCTGAACACTACTCATCTCCTCGACTACTACTGACTCTTACTTATAATAGGTGGGAGAGTCTATTATCTAGACAAGGTGTCTTTCACTATAACATTTATGCACATGTCATTGATTTTACAAATATATATGTGCTACATTTTCAAATGCACTTCACATATCATGTTGTTATCTTGTCTGTCTATATTTCAAGGACACATGGTACAGTGGATAAAGGCGTTGGTTAGATCCAGTGACAGACCCAAAGAGTGTGAGTTCAATACCCGGTTCAGGCAGTGGAGAACTTTCAGAGGGAAAATTACCAGATAACTGATAACTGACATCCATCAAACATGGCTCGTGGAACTAGAACAGTCTACCCCAGTGATCGAAATAAAGGGTTCGGTTCGAAATTCCAACCACCTGAAGAAGGCCGGAGCGTACAACGGCCGAAACGTTGTGACAAATATGGCGACAAAGATGAGGACAATAGTCCGACTAATGTAAATATTATCTTGTCTTCACATGTCAGTTTGTGTTGTTGTGACATTCTGAAACCAAAATAGTGCAAAACATCTTCCACCATCATTAGCATAACAAAGACACTGCCACCTGGCATGACCAGTGCAAGGGAGATAATCATATCATAAGCATTGATAATATCAAAAGTGGCAGACAATACAGACCAAATACAACCACTCCTTACTTAATGACCGAGTTCTATGCCAACAACCTCGTTGCTAAACAAGAAGTTGCCCTTGATTGCTATTTCAAGCATATCCTCTGTGGCTAAAAGGTGTGTATGAAACCTTGCTTCACATCCTATGTGTATAATAGGTTTATAGCAAACCAGCTTCACATTCTATGAGTATAATAGGCTTTTATGAAACCAGCTTCACATCCTATCTCTATAATAGGTTTATAGCAATGCCACGGATCCCATCTCAGAAACATGATAATAAACAGCAGCAAAGCTGGGATGACTCAGCTGCCTTCAGTCTGGAAATGCAATCTGATACAGCCGCGCTGCCTCATGTCCATTACCATTGGTGCAGCTGTATGTAAAAATCATATCTGCTTGCTCACAATATGACTGTCCTACCATTGTTAAAGGGAAGACTTCTCAGTTAACTCACTACTACACACGTTAAACGTTGAAGACAGAAAAGCCACAAATGTACACGAATGACAAATGTAACCTAGTCTACATGGCAACACAACACCATCTACCATAAAATTTCTTTAAACTTAATAAGTCAAAAATGAAGGATTTGTGGATATATGTTTACATAGACTTTTGTCCTTGTCTTGGTGTGAGAAACCTGCTCTCAAAGTTTGTAAAAGTATTTTTGATACACTCTGTATGTGTGTATATATATATATATATATATATATATATATATATATATATATATATATATAGTTGTATATTTAGACAGCAATCCTTCGTTTATGCATGTTTCATTAAAAACAACAGACAAGGTACTACGATTGAGCTTTTTATTTAATTTTTCTTGTGTTCGAACAAGAGCTTTCTTTACAGGACAAACAGTGTGTAAAAACTGTCCAAATGTTTTATATTTCTGAGCGCTTTCGGCTATACCTTTAGCCATTATCAAGGATGATTCAATTTTTCAGTTTTTACACACTCTTTGTCCTGTAAAGAAAGCTCTTGTTCGAACACAAGAAAAATTAAATAAAAAGCTCAATCGTAGTACCTTGTCTGTTGTTTTTTAATGAAACATGCATATATATATATATATATATATATATATATATATATATATATATATATAAAGTATAGGATTGGTGTATATGGAATAAATTCCAATAACCAAAAAATACTATTCTTAAAAGAGTGCTCAATACAGTGTAGAGCAAATATAATTTCTTCAAAAATTATAACACAAATACATTATAAAATCACTACAAAAAAAGCCATTTTGTTTCAACACTTCTGGTGTTTTATCAAGTGATGGTGTTGAATGTAGAATAAAGGGTTTTTGTTTTATTATTATATTTGCTCTGACATTAAGCTCTCTTTGGATTTATATCCTCTTTGGAATTATAGTGACTAATTATCAATATTATTTATATATATATATATATATATATATATATATATATATTAAGACATTTTTATGTTTATACATTCTTTTTATAGATACAAATATTTAAGTAAATGCTCCGTTTTTTTATAATAAACAGTATTAAACAACATTTACCGGCCTGAATGTTTAATACTGTTTATTATAAAAAAAAAAACAGAGCATTTACTTAAATATTTGTATCTGTAAAAAGAATGTATAAACATAAAAATGTCTTAAAATAATTGTCGGACTTTGTCCATTTCATAATATATATATATATATATATATATATAATATATATATATATATAACAAAAACTATTGATAAAAATGGTTGTCAACCAGATCCATCAAGGCTAAGTGCAATTAAAAATATACCTCAATGAACAAACATGACTATGTTACAAGCTTTTCTCGGATTGGATAATTACTATCAAATATATATACATAATATATATAATTTGAGAGCTCCACTGAATGATCTACTTAAAAAAGGACTAAAGTGGAACTGGACTGATAACTGTCAAAAGACGTTTGATCAAATAGAAAAAAGACTTGCGTCAGATTTAGCATTAGCACACTACGATCCAAAAGCTGAAATTGTAGTGGCATCAGATGCTAGTGAGTACAGTATTGGAGCAGCGATTTTACACAAATATGATGGCGGATAAAATAAAAGCTTTCGCTCATGCTTCACACTCACATCTACCAGCAGGGAAAAATTACAGCCAGATAGAAAAAGAGGCTCTAGTAATTATATTCGGTCTGTTTAGGTTGCAAATAGACCACAGGCCTCAGTTAACAATATATGGTTCAAAGAAAGGGATACATACACATACAACTAATAGACTACAACTCTGGGCTACCATCTTATTAAATTATGATTTTATGACCGGCTAAAAAATTAGGACATGCGGATGATCAAGATTAATATGTAAAAGTGCAGAACCATTTGAGGACATGGTGATTGCAGCAGTAAAAAGTGAAATGGAAATAAGAAACATTTTGTGCAACGTAGTACAAGAATTACCAGTCACCCTGGAAGAAATAAAAGAAAAAGCGGAAAATGACGTCTTTATTGCAAAAATAAAAAAGCAATTGAAAGAAAGTAACAAAGAACAAAATCCAAACATAAATGCTTACTCACTATGCAATGGTTTAGTAATGTTCAGTCCAAAGGTTGTAATACTGAGTGCGTTACAGAAGCAAATGTTGAAGGATTGTCATTGTGGACATCTTAGTATTTCAAGAACGAAATCTCTGATGTGAAGTTTTGTATATTGAACCAGAATGGACCAAGATATTGAAAAAGTAGTGAAAACTCGCAGAGGTTGTGCTCTGGCAGCAAAACTACCGATCACAAAGATAGAACCTAGGCCGAAGACAGACTCATCATTGTCAAGACTGCATATAGATTTTGCAGGTCCGATGAACCGATCACATTATCTTGTGGGAGTTGATAGTTCCACAAAATGGCCAGAAATTTGTAAGTGCAAAAATCCAACATCTTCAGTGACAGTGAATTTCTTGTATGAACTGTTTGCAAAATATGGCATATCAAATACCATAGTCTCTGACAATGGAACATAATTCACGGGTAAAGAATTCAAAGACTTTTGTAAGATGTTCTCCACTGAGCATATTACAACCCCACCATATCATCCAAGATTGAACGGACAAGTGGAACAGTCTGTGGGAATGTTTAAAAGAGCGTTGAAGAAAGCAAGTCTTGAGAAAGTAAATGACGAAGCACTTCAAAATCTTCTGCGAGTTTACTGTCTAACATCTGACCCCAATACACCACCACGCATGTCGCTGGTGGAATTAATGTTTGCCAGAAAAGGGGAATCAATGTTTGACAAGTTATTATCAAGTCAAATAACACAAATGGATAACAAAACTGAAATCAAAAGGTCGGCAATAAAGTGTTATTTAGAGAATATATAAGGATGGCAAAGAAACGTGGGAAGATAGCATAATATCAGCAAAAATCGGGAAGTTGATTTACATGGTAGAAGGGAAAAGATTTGAACATAATTGCCTGAAATAAAGGTTCATCGATGAAAGACATGAAACATTGGAAGAACTGATAAAAATGCTATATGATGTCTTTAGTGTACCATCATCACAACAAATCATGGAACCTATAAGGACAAGTTCCAGAAACAGAAAGCGCACGGAAGAACCGGAAGTGGACCCGAGACAGAAATGCTACAAAGTCAAGTACGTTGGTGAACTCTCCAGAAAGAGGAGGGAGAGATACTAATATTAATAAAAAATAAAAAATATTTATAAAAGTATTAATCTCAAAAGGGGGGATTTTGTGGAGTAAATAGTATATTCCCAGTGACTATATGTACTAGTCTGTAACTATAAAGAGTTCCAGGTCACGGGAAAGGGAAGACAAAGCCATTTAGAGTCAGTCTTCAGATTAATTAATACAGGTATCACAACAAGTAGCCAAAGCATTACTTAGAATGCTCTTCATAGCAGTTATAATATAACAAAAGCAAACATTCTAACCACTTGGCCATGTGTCTGCATATATATGAGTAGGAGGCACAGTGGAGTTAGTGGATAGTGGTTTGGATTGAAGAATCTGAGAACCGAGTTCAAATTCCACCCGAATACATTACACTCACTTATGTGCTAATACCCTTGGGAAAGGTATTAATCCTCTTCTTCCTCCAGCTATGGGTACAATCGCAGCACAGACTATAGGCTTGGATGGCAACTGGTCTAGGAGAAGGACAACTCTCAATTCAAAATCTGTGGAGGGTCATTTGGGGACCTTGTGGCACGTAGGGCACCAGGTGTCTGTATTCAGCTCTTCAAAAAGTGAGGTTGGTTCTGAACAAAGCCTTCACCACTAGAATCAAATCATATGTGCTGGGGTCTGGGCTGTCAGTTCCTAGGAACTGAGTTACTTGACCCTCACACATTAAATTAGGAGAATTCCCCATATATATATATATATATATATATATATATAGGTAACTATACTTGTGTCGAAAAACCTTCAAATTCTTGATTTAACAATAGCCAAATCAATCTCGAAGGGAAAAAAAGGTTTTAAAAAAGAAAGAACCAGGTCTGGGTCATTAGGTTTGACTAGACTATATATATATATATATATATATATATATATATATATATATATATATATATATATATATATTGACAAATGGAAACATTTCATGAAAATAGATTTCATAATGCATTTTCAGTTTCCATTTGTCAAAATTTAAAAACTCTGTCAGAATTTCTATATCCTAATTTAAACACACACACACACACACACACATACACACACACACACACACACACACACACACACACACACACATACACACACACACACACACACACACACACACATACACATATATGAGAAAATAATACATAAATTTTTATATATCAAGAATAAGTTTTACTCTATCACCTGTAATAATTGCCACAAAGAATATATGGGAGAAATCTCAAGGAATTTACATAAAAGATTATATGAATGCAAAAGGGTCTTTTACAAAACAATATGAACACAAAAGTGCTCTTTTGCTAAACAACACAAAAATGCTGACCATAATGAATCTGACTATAATTTGAATGTAAAAAATTCTACTTTAATTAAAAGAGAAAGCAATTCACTAAGACAAATATGTTTCGAAAGTGCTTCAATCACTAGATCACCCATAGTAAATTTGTGTCCAGGTTCTTGCAACTTTGCCAGGCAGATCTTCTATTATCACAATGTGGGATATTTAATGAGAAAAATGAGAAAAACTTAAACAAAAAGACAAAGAAACTAAGTAAAATCAGATAATATATGTACCTAAAACATATGTTTCAGAAATATTTTTCATTTTAGCATACCCTTTCCTTGATGCACATTTCCTTTGAGTGAGTAAAGTCTGAGGATTTTGGCAACCATCCTGAACATTACAGAATCACAAAGAGCTGTACCAAATAAGAGAAACCACATCACTTGAGGACTTTCAACAGCAGCAACAACTAAAATGGATATCACATGTAACTGAAAGAGAAAATAATGAAGCCTGAGTGTCTTGGCAAAGATCATCCTTCTTTGAACCTTGTGGACTGGTGCTACAGAATCACAAACAAAGAACTGTACCAAATAAGAGAAACCACATCACTTGAGGACTTTCAACAGCAGCAACAACTAAAATGGATATCACATGTAACTGAAAGAGAAAATAATGAAGCCTGAGTGTCTTGGCAATGATCATCCTTCTTTGAACCTTGTGGACTGGTGCTACAGAATCACAAACAAAGAACTGTACCAAATAAGAGAAACCACATCACTTGAGGACTTTCAACAGCAGCAACAACTAAAATGGATATCACATGTAATTGAAAGAGAAAATAATGAAGCCTGAGTGTCTTGGCAAAGATCATCCTTCTTTGAACCTTGTGGACTGGTGCTACAGAATCACAAACAAAGAACTGTACCAAATAAGAGAAACCACATCACTTGAGGACTTTCAACAGCAGCAATGACTAAAATGTATAACACATGTAACTCAAGAAAATGATGATATGTCAGACAGATGCTTTGATGAAGAAAGTGAAAATGTAATTTTAAAGATGCACCTTTTATGAGGATGTTGAAAATGTAACTTTAAAAATGTATCCTTGATAAAAAATGTTCAATGTAATTTTAATGATGTACCTATGAATAGTGCATGTAACTCAGAGAAAATAATGACATGATCAAAAGATTGTGATTCCACATAACTTCAAATAAAAGATTAGGAAGGAAACCCCCATCAATACTGGAAAGAGCGATAACAGCTACTGGACTTGAGAAAGCTGTTTTCTTAAAAAATGTTTTCAGAAATACACCTTATAAATTTCAACCAAAAACAGTACTGGATGCTCGGTCAATGGATGCCAAATGTTTCCTTATAAGGAAATGACTAACATTACCATTACCATTCTGAATGGTTAGTCACAGACTCAAGTATAAACCTGACCAATGTTTACCTAATCACTCAAGTGTAAAATCAATCAACGTTGGCATATAGACTCAAGTATAAACATGACCAATGTTTACTTACAGACTCAAGTATATATTAAATCAATATTTACCTATTGACTCAAGTATATATAATCACCAACCAATAGTGCTAGAAGACACAATAAGAAATGCCCAAAATACTTATCAAACATACAAAAATACTATATCATATAATGTGTAAAAATGATTACAAATATTAGAATCTTTAACTATAAAAGACAACAATCCAGCAGCAATAAAATTTAGGAATGGGCATATTAATTATATTTTTAAAAAAAAACTTGACCAGAAATTCAACATGAAAATTTGAAATATATTTGATATGTCTGTTCGTAAAGAAAGAAGAAAAATGAGAAACCGAGGCTTAAAAATGCAATACTTGAAAAAGATTTGATATGGCACCAAGCGTTGCATGAAGGAATAGTAGATACCATAAAATGTATAATAAAATCCAAAGAAGAATCTGCAATCTTATTAGTCCTGACCTGGCATCTCAGCTTCAGTCAGTTTCCCTTCCCTGCGCCTTTTCTATACGTTTACCTTTACTTTCTTGATAATTATTCTGATGAACTTTCCTCTATGGTACCTAGACTATGAATTTAAGCGAAGTACTAGACTGGCAGCATTTTTATTTTACACTTGAAATGGTTGAATGCAACCGTAAGTTCTATGCTAACAGTTTCTTCTATAGCACTTCTCACTTGCGGAGCTCTCTTCAGGCTTCTTACTTACCTGTCAATTTTGATCAACGAAAATTTAAATGCAATGTCAATCGTTATCTTCTGTCTTCTTAATTTCTGTTCTTTTTTTGTCGCCTCTCCTTAATAGTATATTTTTCTCATATTCTCTAAGAATTGTGTCTTAGTGGCTTTATTGCCTTGCTTGGGGTGAAATCATTAAAAAATGCCCTTTCTATAAATACTTTCATGGTAATTGTTCTGATGAACTTTCCTCGATGGTATCAAGATTTTATGAATTTAAGCGCAGTACTAGATTGGCAGCAAAGTCTCATCGTTTTACACTTGAAATGCCTAGATGCAACCGTAAGTTCTATGCTAACAGTTTCTTTTACCATACTTCTTGCTTGTGAAGATCTCTTCTAGATTCTTGCTTTCCAGTGTCAAGTTTGTTCTTTAAAAATTCAAAATGAATGTCACTCGTTATCTTCTGTTTTCTTGACTTTTGTTCTTTTATTGCTCTCTCTCCGTAATAATGCTTTTGTTTTCATATTCTCTCATACTTAGTAATCCCTTGCATCTTAGTGGCTGTATTGCCTTGCTTGGGGTGAAATGATTACAAAAAAAGATACAAAATGTATACTTATAAACACACCATCATTAATCAACAATTATTGCTGATAATGACTTATGAATGGTGAAGAATGATCAACAATTCATGCTCAAACTCTACCTGGAAACCAGGAAAATAGTCCAAAATAAAGATAAAATAAATATATTAATTCAAACATTATTTTTAGTGGATATCCGTATTTGAAATAGATGTCCCATTTTTTTTTTTAAACTGTATGACAGTGTTACTTACATTATTCGAACTGTTATCCTCATCATCATTGCCATATTCACAACGTTTTGGCCGTTGTTCGCTCCGGCTTTCTTCAGTTGCTTGGAATTTTGAACCAAACCCTTTATTCCGTCCACCGAGGTAGATTGTTCTAGTTCCACGTGTCATGCCTCTTCCGGATGTCTCAGTTATTTCCCTTTAACTCAACTCTCCAAGTTTTTGGCCCACCACTGCTGTGGCCCGGTACTGAACTCACAACACTTTGGGTCTAGTCACTGGATCTAATCGTCGTATTTATCCACTGGGAATATGGCAATGAAGATGAGGATAACAGTCCAAATAATGTAAATAATGCAAGTCATCATAATACCTCATCTCAGAGATATAGAGAGTGTGACAGTGTGTATTATGTCTACCGGCCTACATACGTGAGAAATCTTAATAAAGAGAACAAAGTCTCTGGCAGGGTTTGAACCTGCATCCCACTTTGTAGATGAAACTATCATTTGATCCAGCATGCCTTAGGCCGCCCAGTGACAGAGAGCATCACAGACCCAGCAACGTTCTATTATCCCTTTTTAAGGAAAGCACTTATCCTTATGTCAGACTTTTCTCAAACGCCCATATCTCCTCAATTTTGTTGTCTGAAACATAACCAAATCAATTTCTAAATAATTAATGGATTTATTTTTAAATCAATATTTTTATTACTTTAAACATTACAGTGGATACTCATATTTCAAATAGATGCCTTGTTTCTGTTTTAAACTGTGTATATTATGTCTATAAGCCAACACACGCAAGAAATCTTAATAAAGAAAATGTCTTTTCAAACCAAAGAGGCCATACTTGCTTAACAAGTCAGTAGGCCATCTTGTAAATGAATATATCGATAAATATTTATTTATATGCACAGATTTCTAAATAGCTATGTGCCTTGAAAAAGACAAAATATTTACAACGGAAATAAAGATTAAAAGTAAATTTTTTATCTACTGCATGAACAGTATCATCTAAACAGGATATAAAAATATTTTGCAGACTAATAAATCTTTTAGCAAATTTATTTCTAGAAGATAACTTTGTTTAAGCCTGATTTTTAGTGAATATTTTCAGAAACAAATATGGCAGCCAATGAAAGTGCACTCACATTCTTGCCCAGATCAAGTAATATCAGTTGGTCATTCAGGGTTCTAAACAAACCTGCAGCTTCTCTGGCACTATAAAAGACTTACCTGCAAGAAAGAAAATAAGAATAAATAAATTATCTAATATTAATGAACACAGAGATTAAAACTCAGAAAATTTCATGATTCATCACAAAAGTTATTTTTACTTATATATTTTTTCAAATATAAATTGTAATTTTAAAAAAAAAATAAATAATTTGATATACAAATAAAATTCTACCTTCAACTTAATGTCATAAACTGGGGATCGGAGTTCAAATTCCAATTGTGTTTGTTGCATTCACTTACACACAAATACCCTCAGGAAAGTCTTAAATCTATCTCTTCTTCCCCTAACTATGGGTTAAATAGTAGGATGTATCGGGGGGTATAAAAATCATTGTTATTTTTTTTTAAAAGTGCAATATTCACACACAAAAAAGCAAAAGAATTATTCTTAGAACCCGTAAAATAAGTTTCAGCTTTAAATAACCCATAAAGTGTTGATAAACCGTAAAAAACAAATCAATAACATTAATGTCAAGCCACTTTCTATTTATATAATTTATACTATAACTATTTACAATTATCACTAAGCTGAATTACTATTATTAATGATCATTAATGGCTCATCCCTTATATACCAATATGGCTAATGGAGCAGAGTGCAGACAGGTCAAGGATTACTCCATGCTTATTTCTCTTATTTTCTTCAGGAAACTTATTAAGAAAAACAGCTTCGTAATTGTGGTGAAAGAGAAAGTCATTTATTGCAAAAAAGGGCATGTGTGTTTTGTACAATAGGCTGAGGACAAAATAACCAAAATAAATAATAAGTCAGTAGCAGCTGTTGCTTTAAATACATCTCAGATATGCTTTCTTTTATCCAACCGTCAACCAATGAAAATAAATTATTCCATTGATAAAAGTAGTTGGCGTTCCGAAATGGTGAGCATCACGTTTGTGGCCATCTTGTTTTTGCTGTGTTTTTGTTTTGCATGGGACCGTTGGACTGTGCAGTGGATTTCTAGCCTTTTACTTGTATTGGGATTTTTGACATTTGACCTACGATTTGTGATTTTGACATTTCTTTCGGCTCCCTGGATCTTCAAGTTTGAACTTGCAGTTTGTCTGATTCGTTTTGAACTTGAGCTGCTATATCAATTTTCTAATAGTAATTAGCAGTTAATAAATCTAGAGTTATCTCCTTTGGGAAAACATTTTTTTTAATTTGATACTTAATTAAAAATTATGCAGAAACTGATGATCTGATTGGATTAGAAGTGAAGTTATTCTGAAAGTTAATGCATTTTGCAGTATTTCACTAACAGATTTTGCACTATGATGTGCTGTTTTTTTCAATAAAAAGTACAAATATATGCAAATCAGATCTTTATAATATAGATTATGATTGATCATCAACAAAGTTTAACAACATCATTGTGGTTGTAAACTATCATATATTACTAATAGATATTAAAATCATTATTACATATCACATACTATCATCGAATATTAAAAACAAATACAAAATGAATGACTGCCACTAAATAAAGACAAGTCAGCAGTCAATACTACCAGAGTTTTGTTGGTTCCCCCATGACATTGGGATACAATCTTTAAGGTCATCTGCTTTTATATCAACCAGAGATTAGTGAGATTATCAGTCTACAACCATAAGTTCTATGCCCACAGTTTCTTCTCTTAGCATCTCACTTGTTTAACTCTTTTCCAGCCTCTGGATTTCCAGGCAACATTATCTTTTGTCTTCTTAATTCCTGTTCTTTTATTGTTCTCTCTCCTTAATAATATTTTTGTTTTTTTCTCATGTTCTCTCACATTCAGCAAACCCTTGCATCTTAGTGGCTTTATTGCCTTGTTCTGGATGAGAAAAAAATCCCGTCATTTTATTACTGCCTGTATACACTCATATTCTTATCAAATATACATGGAGCAACAATGACTAATTACTAACGGGTTAGAGTTCTTCCGCTGATTAGAACCAGCCTTTGATAAATTCAATTGAATAAGAAAGTCTAAAGAATTCTTCAAAAAATGTTCAGTTACACCCAATTATTTCTATCTTGACATCTGCTTAAAAATTTGCTTCAGGTAAATACAATTTAACGCCATGGCAAATTCTTCCTCTGATTTATGATGCTTCTCATTAAATTCAAATCAAGGAACCTTGGAAAATATCCAAGTGTATTATTTATTTATCATATGAAAAATATGACACTGAATTCATAACATGCTTTGGAATAACAAAAGATGCCTTATAAAAAATAAGCAAAGTATTCAGAAACATGAAAATTTTGTGAGAAATAAAGAAAAAGGGTGCTGAACTGCTATGTAATATCAACCCTCTTGCATGGCAGTGTAAGCTGAGCAATTTTCTTACAGAGGAAGAGGATACTTTAGGCAACAGAAACGTGGTTCTACAGAAGGATACTGAGAATACCATGGACAGAGCATGTTTTTAAGGACAAAAAGGACACTTATACTTAGAATCAGAAAGAGGCAGATAACATTTCTTGGATAGATATTGAGAAAAGAGGGTTTGGAAAATTTGATACTCACAGGATATATCAAAGGCAAAAGATATGGAGGAAGTCAGTGGGCCAACTACCTGATAAACTCAAGCAAATGGTAGAACAAGGAGTGGGAGAGATGGTAAAAAGGACAAACATTATTAAGAGCTGCAAAGGAATAGGAGATTGTGGAGAGCCATGATCATCAATATTCCGACGGGACACAGAAACAGAAGAAAATTCTTTTCTCATATTTTATTGCAAGGCCTGAAAATCAAGAGCGTGTTCAATATCAAGTCTGGTGACATTCAAATTTGGACATACTAGATCTATATTTTAGATTTTAATCACATGAGACAATTTTAAAAATATTATAAATTAATATTTATACTTGGTCCTTTAAAATAAAACTTATATGCAAAGATTTTAATTTACGTTTGTTAATTTAATGACACAATCAACTTTGTTGGGTTATTTAATATGAAACATAAGTCTTATACGGCAAAAATCAGAATGAATTCTTAGTGAGGTAGACAAATATCAATCAGCTAAGTGACAAATTTTTATATATATATATATATATATATATATATATATATATATGTGTGTGTGTGTGTGTGTGTGTGTGTGTGTGTATTATATTTTTATTATAAGAGATTATAATAAAAACATTAAAAAAATTATTATAATCTCTTATAATGAAAATATAATAATAATATATTGCTATACACTCTATTGACCACTTTTTTAAAAGTAAATTGTATGAAGTGGATTTTATTCCATCTGCTCTTTCTCTCATTTGGGTGTGTATATAGATATATTTAAAAAAATGAATATAAGATATCACACATAAGATATATATATATATTAATTTTAATTATATATATATATATATATATATATATATATATATATATATATATATATATATATTTAAAATTAATATATATATAAAATAAAATTAAGAATAATTAATTATTTTTAATTCTCGACTTTCTAACTTATGAATTTGAATGATATAAATTATTAATAATTAATTCTATATTTTAATTAGACAAATTTGTACACCCAATTTTGAATCACCATCATGAGAACACGACAGATAACGGTAAGAATTCACACCTGAAGATTGTATTAACTGCATGAAACTCTGAGTAGTGTTATCAACATTGAACATTATCTATATTCACCAATATATATATATATATATATATATATATATATATATATATAAAATGGCATCATCCACATGTAAAAAAGCAATTCTTCTTTTATACAAGTTTCATTAAAGATGACTGATAAGGTACTGCGATTAAGCTTTTTATTTAATTTTTCTTGTGTTCGCACAAGCGTCTTCTTTTCTGGACACAAAGCATGTAAAAAAAACTGTCCAAGAGTTCTGCATCTCTGAGCACTTTTGGCTATTCTTTTAACCATTATCAAGGGTGATTTATATTTTTTTAACTGAATGTATCTGAAGTTATAGGAACATTTTATTTTCCAAACATGGTCAGCATGTTCTGGCTGTGTGCATAGTTAATGCTATTGAGTGTTGTTTATTTTATTATTAGGTGCTTGCATTATTTTTAATCCTTTTTTACAAGTGAATGAAGCTATTATACTTGTATTTTATACTATTAATGTTGTGGATGGAGTTTGATAGGTTTCCGTATGTGTTTAAATGAGCCCTAATAGATCTATGGTCAGATAGGTGTAATGTGAGTCATCTAGACAGGCATGTATGACCAATTATTTATGGGTTTGATTTGATCGGGAACACATTTCCTTAAGGGGCATGTGTACTCATGAATAATATTGGTTCTCTGTAATTTAATTTTCCGTAATTCTCAAATTACAGACAACAAATATTATTTATGAGTTCACATGCCCCTTAAGGAACTGTGTCCGTGATCAAACCAAACCCATAAATAATTATATTGGTCATACCACTACATGCCTATCTAGATGTCTCATGTTACACCTGTCTGATCATAGTTTTTTGCAAGCAGATTTTACGGTTACATCTGGCCATCTCAATGCCAGTCTAGTACTGTGCTTAAATTTTAAAAGTTTAGGTACTATAGCAAAGAGCTCATCTGAATATGAAATTATTTATAGAAAAGGCATTGGAAGGCAACCTTATGACAGTGGGAAAGTGACCAAAACTAAGAAATTACAATTACATGTTTTGTGATTTCAACAGTAAAATGATGAAACTCAGCTGACAATCTAGTACTACATTTAAATTCACCAAATTTGACAAAAGCCAAAGAAGAATCTGTAATGTTATCAGTCCTAATCTGGCATCTCAACACCAGTCCCTTTCCCAATATAACAAGGCTTCCCTCTGTCTTTTCTATAAATATTTTTCTGGCAATTCTTCTAGTGAACTCTACTCTTTGGTACTTTGATCGCTTGAATTTAAGTGCACAATTAGATTGGCAGTTAGGTCTCATCGTTTTACTGTTGAATTATCTAGATGTAACCATAATTTCTATTCTAACAGTTTCTTTTCTCAGACTTCTCACCATTGGAACTCTCTTCTGGCTTCTTGCTTTGATCTTTCAAATTTTAAATGCAATGTCAATCATTTTCTGTCTCTTAAATTCCTTTACTTTTATTGTTATTTCACTTCATTAAAGAATAAATACATATATGTGTGTGTGTGTGTGTGTGTGTGTGTGTGTGTGTACAAATTTGAATGTAATTGTAGTAGCTAGATCATTTGTTTCATGAAAATAGTCTTTGCAGTCAAATTAGTTGCAGTCTAGACCAAAAAAGTCAATACAAATAAAATAAAAATAAATGCAAAGAGGAAAAAAATAAAGACATACGATAAAGAATCAGTGAGTGGACATGTGCTTGTGTGTGTGTGTGTGTGTGTGTATGTATGTATGTCCAAATGTGTGTGTAAGTTTGTGTGTGTGTGTTTATGTACACATGATTAACAACTGTAATTTGATGTGTGTGTTTGTGTGTCTCCTTGTATGTATGTGTACATATGTGCATGTCTGTATGTTTGTGTGCCTATGTGTACTTGTGTGTATATGTACAGAGGTGTGTGCTTGTGTCCATGTGTGACTGAGTGAGTGCCCCCATGTGGGTACATGTGTCAATTCTTGTGTGTAAGTGCATGTTGTATGTATTTGTACACGTTTGTGTGTATTTTTACATACGTGTGTGCTTGTGTGTATTTGTGCGTGCTTGTGTGAACATGTGTACTCGTGTGTGCATATGTGGTTGTGTGTGTATGTGCCCATGTATGTGTGCTGTACTTCCTTTCGATAAATGACAACAGAATCTTATTCCACTTTCGATTTTGCTTACAAGCCTCGGGACAAAAGACAAAAGGACTTTCTTATTCACATCGCTGAAGACAGCCGGCTAAAGAGAAGAACGAACTCATTACATAAGTAAAAATTAATGGCTACTTAAACCAAAAAATGGTATGCAATAAAAACACAAAACATCTAACGAAGACAAATCACAAGAACTTTGGGTTTAAAACCGAATTTTCTGTCTTCTTGCCGATATTTCAATCAAGCCATAAAATTTTCATTCTTTTCATTTTCATTAATGATGGACATTGAATATTTTCTACGTTTTTTCGCGTCCTTAAAATTTTTCTTTTTTGAAGTCTAAGTGAACGGAGGAATTCTCCATAGTGCTCATTGTCCTGACCACTTTTGGCTGATACTTCAGCAATTTTCAAAGGGGAGTTTAATTTTCATATGAAACAAAGATTGTTAATACATTTGTGTGGTTTCTTAGACTGCGTTGTGCTAAAGTTATAGTAATTTCATTCTTAGTACAATTTTTATTTAGTTTCAAAATACCACCATTCTGATCAATTCAGTAAGGTCAAGCTGTCAGCTGATCTCAAAAATAACCAACAATCTGTTGTTAACTGGGGCAAGTAATGGCATGTTAATCTTAACACCTCCAAAATTAAACTACTCTGTTTTAATTGTCATAAAACCTTTTTTGATTTCTATCAGCATGGCTGATGCTAACCTTCAGGAAAGTGACTCATTGCACTTTCTCAGACTAAACTTTTCTACTAGCATGATGTAGTACCTAGACTTTATGAACTTAAGCACAGAACCAGACTAGCTGCAAGGTCTCATTGTTTCACATTTGAAATGACTAGATATAATTGTAAGTTTTATGCTAATAGTTTCTTGCTTGTGGCACTTCTTGCTTCCCAGTCAACTTTGATCTTTAAAAATTTAAAAGCAGTGTCAATCGTTATCTTTTGTGGAGAAACGACAAGCCGGATGTCATGCCCTTCTCAAGTCTATATGGACAGGTAAATTTCTGTTCAGGGATTAGAAGATATTTGATGTTCAACAGCCAGAACAATCAGATTTGGTCTTGAACTGAAGACAGTGAGCCTCAAAACGTTAATCAAAGACATTTCTTGCTGTGGCTGCAGTACATGTAATGCCCCTACGACTCTGATGGGTCATGGGATTTATGATCATGATATGTGGGAGAGATGATAAACAATTCTATATATATGACTAATAGTGGATCATTGAATGAAAAAATAGAGGAAAAACTTGAAATCTGAAGAAAACCTCTTTTCAAGGATGAAATGCACAACATTTTTTAGCTTTTTTTTTTCATTGACACAACAAAATAAGGGATAAACCTCTACTCTTGTTCTAAAGTCCAGGGAGGAGTGTGAACCTGGCGATAGGTGAATCTATCTACTCCTATTAACCCTAGAACACTAACCATGGGTATATGGTACCCAGCGCAAATTTTCCTATTTTTAATTACAATTTTCCGTACCTGATTTTCTAACCTAAATAATGTTTTTCAGTTCCTATTAATGTTAACTCAAAGTACAAAGTTTGAAGTACCTGCATTTAAAATATTTCAAATAAAGATTTATATTTAATATTTTTTTTGATATTTTCAAAATCGGGTATGATATACCCATGGTTAGTAGTGGTGTAACTTTATTTGGTGGTTAGTGTTCTAGGGTTAATTGTTTATATCAAGATGATTGCTTATGTTATTTTTTTAAGTAAAGACAATCTTATTTTTTCAACAACATGGTTTGTGAAATTTTTATTGATAAGTGTTTGTTTTATGTGGTTTAATAAGTTTATGCTCTCTAAAATAATGTCTGATGAGTGAAGACAAAACCATTTAATTGTATTTTTTTATAACACTTAGTTTATATCTTTTTAAAGACATTCACTTTTATAACTAAGAAAACACAAATTTTTACTTCATATCGGTTGTTTTTTTTATATATATATATATTGAAGTGAAAATCATCATTAACTAGAATGACAACCTTTGGAAAATACATCATGTCTTTTAGAAGCTCCCAAAAAATTAACTGTTTAGTTCAAATATATAAGAAAATATCGGTGAATTAAAACATTAGAAACCATGATAAATTAAAAAATAGTCATACGTAAATTTTAAATAAACAAACAAAATATTGAAAAGTTTGTTAATTTTTAAAAAAAGATCGCAAAAAAACAAAGTGAAAATATAAATTGGAATTTTAACTAAAATACTCCGGGATTACAAAGTCATTATTTACTACCTTTTTGACAGTACTAACACCTAAAGTATCACTTAATAAAAAATGAACGAAAGTAGAAAATGCAAAGTTGATGTAACTTCAAGCAAAAACAGAAAGTAAAATTAAAACAAATGATGTTCAAGTTGGTTGTACAAAAACAAATAAATACAAATACAGAAAAACTCAGAGTTATGAGTTCAATCCCTGGCCACAGCAGAGGGGAACAAAAACTTAGAGAGTTGATTTACTAAAGGGAAATAACTGAAACTGAGATATCCAGAAAAGGTATGGCGTGTGGAACTAGAATAATTTACCCCAGCAGATGAAATAAAGAGCCCCGTTCAAAATTCCACTTCATATCACCTGAAGAAGGCCAGAGCATACTATGGCTGAAACATCGTGAATATGACAATAAAGATGAAGACCTCAGTCTGAAGAATGTAAACAGTGTAAATCATAATAATAATAATAATGTGTGCATGTATTACAATAAACCTTATTTTATTGAGTATTTGTTTGAGTAAACATTCTTGTTTTAACATTTATACCTAAAAAAAAGTATGTATACATTACACTAAAAGCATATAATGTTTGTAGCAAAATGTAATAAATAAGGATTTTAAAAAACCCATTAATTACTGATAGCAATGACCAATATTGTGTATCAATTTCACTTCCCAGTACAAGACTGCTTCTCGTCATATCATAAATCAATTACCTATATCTGAACATACCACTAACTCCTTGAGTAGACACCTCACATGTCACTTATCAGATCAAAGTACCATAAAAATAACATCTAGCCACCCATGATTTGCAAGATCCCTTAAGAAAAATTCTAGCTGTAAACATGAAAATTCTACATAAATCAAATTACCAGAGACATCTCACTGTAAAAGAGGCCTTTTATATAAAACATCTCGCTCACACAGTCAACCTCACTATATTCAACAGTGGTAGTGGGGGGTGTTGAAAGTTTATTTTTTTTAAAAACAATAGAACAATGCACATTTGAATTCTAGCTGCACTCAAAATGTAAATTTTTTAATAAATACCCCTACAGAGTCAAAATACGAAGAGAAATTAAAAACGTCTAGAAACAAATTCCCTTGAAAATGACTAAAGAAGTACCAGAAAGTGCTTGGAACGATAGACAATACAGACAATTTTTGCAATCCCTTACTCCCACCAAATGGAAAAAAGTAAGAAAATTAAATTTTCCTTATCTGTCATATTCAACAAAACATGTTTTTATATATATATATATATATATATATATATATATATATATATATATACCCATAGTTGAGAATCCCTGATTTAGACAATAGTAAATTACTTGATATCTTAAACTGTAACTAACAATTGAATCTATATATGAAAAAGAAATAACTCGTTAGATTTTTGTGATATTTCATTATTCCAAACTGATCTTGGTTTGAAACTAAATGTCCCTAATAAGTCATCAAATACAAACAACCTCATCAAAACAATAAAGTAAAATCTGGCATAACCATAGGCTTTTATTTAGGAGACCTTAGAACCTGTAAATCCCAAATATCTACCTGACAAAGAGAAGTTCATTGATATTTTTATTGTTAAATCGTCCATTACCTTAGTAATTTCATATATAATGCCAAATGAAAAGCATATAAACAACCAACCAAGAAAAGAGTTGGGCGGTCTCTCAGACATCATAAATGAGAATATAAGGGCCAAAATTCAAGTGAGGGCTGTGTCCACACACACACACAAACACACACACTGACCAATGAGAAAGTACTGGAGTGAAATAAATGCTAAATATGAAATATTCATTATTTATTTATTTAAAACCGGTATGAGTCACTGCGTATCGAATGTGTGGAAAATGGTTGGACGTGTAATGTGATGCCTATTGACATTGGGTGTCGTGGGTTTCTGGGACATTCAGTCATTTCCTTCATTTCAAAAATAGGCATCACTGGCCATTGAACAGTTCAGAATGTGTCAGGTTGGATTGGGTCGAGATCAAAACAAGCAGATAAAATGCATGCAACATCACGACCTAACATGCGCAAGTGAAATATTTGCGTGGTCGTCTATAACGATTTTTACAAGCGTGTCAATAACGGCAAACGTGTTCAGGAAACTTTCATTATGGGTAGAAGCTGTAGAGAAGAACAATTGTTTTATTTATTTCATTACGAGAATTTACAAAGAGGAACAATCAATTAGCTTATCTTCATACCCTGCCTGGTGGCAAATGCTGCTGGTGGCACCAGGGATGGCGGTCCCACCATAGCCACCGAAACCGTGATATCACCTCTGGTCAGCGGCTGATAAAGACAGGGTATCGCACGTGCTAACACAGGTTGTATGTTAAAAAAAAATATTTGGACTAATGTCCTCATCTTTCTTGTTGTTTCAACCCTTCTGAGGATGGCTGGAGAGCACAACAACCGAAATATTGTTATAACAACAACAAAGATGAGGACAATAGTCCAAATACAAATAATGTAAATAATGATATCACCATATCCATCCAAGAAATTCAGATAAAATGAAAGATTTATGTCTTGTTTTCTCATTGAAATGTACCTTCTATTTAATTCTACAGTGGGGCACTCAGTGAGGATCAATCTCATTAGAGACAAACGCATACGTTTCTGTGCTTCAAGAACATCAAATAACATAATTGACCTTGCCGTAAAGTGGGTTAGCCTTATGTTTTTATGGAAATAAAACTAATCACCCATTGTATAGCCATAAATATAGACGCTTCCCAGACAGAGATAATGGTTGGGAGAAATGTTTAAAGATTAGTTAAGCTCCAGTTCACAGAGCAATATTATCAACAATATTATGAATAATAAATAAAAAATATCTTGAAAGAATAATCTTTTAGAAATTAACGATCAAATTTTATCTGTGTACCAAATCCAACAAATCAAAATATATTGTTCTACCCACCAACTCCATCACAACTACAATTGAAAAGAATTTATCTAAACTCTACATAAAATTTGTCACAACTACATCAAAAACAATAAAAAAAACTTAATTAATACAAAACAAAATAAAAAGCTGAAACTTGAAGGAGGAATTTACTCTATCACCTGTAATGATTGCCTCAAGGAATACATTGGAGAAACCATAAGGAATTTAAATAAATGCTTATATGAACATAAAAGGGATATTTTAGAAAACAACACATTAAATGCATTAGTTGATCACCGTAACAAGACGGATCATAATTTTGATTTGAAAATTGCTCCACTAATTGAAAGAGAAAATAATTCACTAAGATAAAAATGTTAAGAAACTGCTTTAATCGCAAGTTCATCTACAGTAAATTTATGTCCAGGTTCTTACAACGTTTCACCTTTCTTAACAGATCTCTTATCACAAAGTGGGATATTTAATAATAAAAGTGATGTAAACAAAAAGAATCTAAATGAAATCAGCTTAGATTATAGATTATAGACACAAAATATAAAAAATAATGAATTTTTTATTTATGTTTCTCTGCCTTTTCTATAAATATTTTTATGCTGATTATTTCTTTGAACTTCCTTATAACATAACTTGATTTTATGAATTGAAGTACAGTACTAGATTGGCAGATAGGTCTCATCATTTTAAAGTGGAATTGGCTAGATGTATCCATAAGTTCTATCCTAATAATTTCTTTTCTCACATTTCTCGTTTGTGGAACTCTCTTCTAGCTTCTTGTTTTCCAGTTAAATTTCATCATAAAAAATTTAAATGCAATGTCAATCATTATCTTCTGTCTTCTTAATTCCTGCTCTTTTATTGTTCTCGGTCCTTAATGTTTACTTTTACTTATATTATTTCATACTCAGTAACCCTTTGCATCTTAGTGGCTTTATTGCCTAGCTTAATTAAAAAACAAAAATATATAGCTGATGGAAACCATACTATAAAGCATGAAAAGGGAACAGGTTTGTGGATTCCATGATCATAACTTTCTTTATTTCTACCTTTTTATTTTTCTTGTTTCTCTTCTTTTTTTTTTTAACTATTTTAATTTTTATTTTTCTTCCGTTTCTATGTCTTTCATGTCAATCACCTCACAGATGAAGAACTATGGAAGGATGCTGAGCACGGACTGAACATATGAACAAAAATGAAGTTTTAGAGAAAATTGTTTCTTAAAAGTTTACTTTGCACGTTTTTGCAATTACAAGTAAACAGAGGAAGCAACGCCAAAACCCAAAGACACATAAATGCTAAGCAAAGTATTAAGAAACAGGAAAATTTCATTAGAAACAAGGAAAGAGGACTGGACAGATATGTAATATCAGTCCTTCCAAAAGCTAAGCAAAGTATTAAGAAACAGGAAAATTTAATTGGAAACAAAGAAAAGAGTGCTGGACAGATATGTAATATCAGTCCTTCCAAAAGCTAAGCAAAGTATTAAGAAACAGGAAAATTTCATGAGAAACAAAGAAAAGAGGACTGGACAGATATGTAATATCAGTCCTTCCAAAAGCTAAGCAAAGTATTAAGAAACAGGAAAATTTCATGAGAAACAAAGAAAAGAGGACTGGACAGATATGTAATATCAGTCCTTCCAAAAGCTAAGCAAAGTATTAAGAAACAGGAAAATTTCATTAGAAACAAAGAAAAGAGGACTGGACAGATATGTAATATCAGTCCTTCCAAAAGCTAAGCAAAGTATTAAGAAACAGGAAAATTTCATTAGAAACAAAGAAAAGAGGACTGGACAGATATGTAATATCAGTCCTTCCAAAAGCTAAGCAAAGTATTAAGAAACAGGAAAATTTCATTAGAAACAAAGAAAAGAGGACTGGACAGATATGTAATATCAGTCCTTCCAAAAGCTAAGCAAAGTATTAAGAAACAGGAAAATTTCATGAGAAACAAAGAAAAGAGGACTCGACAGATATGTAATATCAGTCCTTCCAAAAGCTAAGCAAAGTATTAAGAAACAGGAAAATTTCATGAGAAACAAAGAAAAGAGTCCTGGACAGATATGTAATATCAGTCCTTCCAAAAGCTAAGCAAAGTATTAAGAAACAGGAAAATTTCATGAGAAACAAAGAAAAGAGGACTGGACAGATATGTAATATCAGTCCTTCCAAAAGCTAAGCAAAGTATTAAGAAACAGGAAAATTTCATTAGAAACAAAGAAAAGAGGACTGGACAGATATGTAATATCAGTCCTTCCAAAAGCTAAGCAAAGTATTAAGAAACAGGAAAATTTCATGAGAAACAAAGAAAAGAGTGCTGTACAGATATGTAATATCAGTCCTTCCAAAAGCTAAGCAAAGTATTAAGAAACAGGAAAATTTAATTGGAAACAAAGAAAAGAGTGCTGGACAGATATGTAATATCAGTCCTTCCAAAAGCTAAGCAAAGTATTAAGAAACAGGAAAATTTCATGAGAAACAAAGAAAAGAGGACTGGACAGATATGTAATATCAGTCCTTCCAAAAGCTAAGCAAAGTATTAAGAAACAGGAAAATTTCATGAGAAACAAAGAAAAGAGGACTGGACAGATATGTAATATCAGTCCTTCCAAAAGCTAAGCAAAGTATTAAGAAACAGGAAAATTTCATGAGAAACAAAGAAAAGAGGACTGGACAGATATGTAATATCAGTCCTTCCAAAAGCTAAGCAAAGTATTAAGAAACAGGAAAATTTCATGAGAAACAAAGAAAAGAGGACTGGACAGATATGTAATATCAGTCCTTCCAAAAGCTAAGCAAAGTATTAAGAAACAGGAAAATTTCATGAGAAACAAAGAAAAGAGGACTGGACAGATATGTAATATCAGTCCTTCCAAAAGCTAAGCAAAGTATTAAGAAACAGGAAAATTTCATTAGAAACAAAGAAAAGAGGACTGGACAGATATGTAATATCAGTCCTTCCAAAAGCTAAGCAAAGTATTAAGAAACAGGAAAATTTCATTAGAAACAAAGAAAAGAGGACTGGACAGATATGTAATATCAGTCCTTCCAAAAGCTAAGCAAAGTATTAAGAAACAGGAAAATTTAATTAGAAACAAAGAAAAGAGGACTGGACAGATATGTAATATCAGTCCTTCCAAAAGCTAAGCAAAGTATTAAGAAACAGGAAAATTTCATGAGAAACAAAGAAAAGAGGACTGGACAGATATGTAATATCAGTCCTTCCAAAAGCTAAGCAAAGTATTAAGAAACAGGAAAATTTCATGAGAAACAAAGAAAAGAGGACTGGACAGATATGTAATATCAGTCCTTCCAAAAGCTAAGCAAAGTATTAAGAAACAGGAAAATTTCATGAGAAACAAAGAAAAGAGTGCTGGACAGATATGTAATATCAGTCCTTCCAAAAGCTAAGCAAAGTATTAAGAAACAGGAAAATTTAATTGGAAACAAAGAAAAGAGTGCTGGACAGATATGTAATATCAGTCCTTCCAAAAGCTAAGCAAAGTATTAAGAAACAGGAAAATTTCATGAGAAACAAAGAAAAGAGTGCTGGACAGATATGTAATATCAGTCCTTCCAAAAGCTAAGCAAAGTATTAAGAAATAGGAAAATTTCATGAGAAACAAAGAAAAGAGGACTGGACAGATATGTAATATCAGTCCTTCCAAAAGCTAAGCAAAGTATTAAGAAACAGGAAAATTTCATTAGAAACAAAGAAAAGAGGACTGGACAGATATGTAATATCAGTCCTTCCAAAAGCTAAGCAAAGTATTAAGAAACAGGAAAATTTCATGAGAAACAAAGAAAAGAGTGCTGGACAGATATGTAATATCAGTCCTTCCAAAAGCTAAGCAAAGTATTAAGAAACAGGAAAATTTAATTGGAAACAAAGAAAAGAGTGCTGGACAGATATGTAATATCAGTCCTTCCAAAAGCTAAGCAAAGTATTAAGAAACAGGAAAATTTCATGAGAAACAAAGAAAAGAGTGCTGGACAGATATGTAATATCAGTCCTTCCAAAAGCTAAGCAAAGTATTAAGAAACAGGAAAATTTCATGAGAAACAAAGAAAAGAGGACTGGACAGATATGTAATATCAGTCCTTCCAAAAGCTAAGCAAAGTATTAAGAAACAGGAAAATTTCATTAGAAACAAAGAAAAGAGGACTGGACAGATATGTAATATCAGTCCTTCCAAAAGCTAAGCAAAGTATTAAGAAACAGGAAAATTTCATTAGAAACAAAGAGTACCGAATTACTATGTAATATCTAATCTCCTATATGACAGTGAATGCTAGACAATTTCCTCACAGATGAAGAAAAATCAACAGAAAAGTGGTTCTACAGAAGGATGCTGAGAATACCATGGATGGAACATGTGAGCAATGACGGAAATTTTAGGGAAAATGGAAACAAAAAGGACTCTTAGAATCAGAAAGAGGCAGTTGAAATTTCTTAGACACATAATGAAGAAGGAAGGCTTGGAGAATTTGACATTCACAGGACATGCTGAAGGCAAGAGAGGCAAAGTGTAACCTTCCTAGCTGGCAAAAATGAATGGCAGAACAGGGAGTTGGAAGGATAGTAAAAAAACGCTGCTCAGAAATACAAAGAATAGGAAGCTGTGGAGAGTTATGATCATGAAAAATTCTGTAGGGACATAGCACATAAACAAAGATAAGTAATCAAGTATCTTTATCTATAAAATTAACTGTATTGTCATATACAAAAATGAATTTTTTGCATTTGAAATCATTAAAAGTAAAACTATCTAAGGAAAGCTAATGTGGTCTGCAAGGTCAAGAATGTCATCCATTTGCATTTCATAATTAATAACCAATTGCACTGGTTATGTTTTTTGCAGGAGTAATCTAGAAGTTTAATTAATTAACCCTATTGTCACCTGAAAGAAAAATAATTCTGCTTTTTAAATTATTAAAATTAAAAAAGGTGAGCCAGTTATTTAATGGTCACCACTAGAGAAAATGGAATCAAAGAATCAAGTTCAAATCAGAGACTAGATTATTGCATTCACTTTCACACAAATTGCCTTGATTTGGTTTGGTTTCTTCTATGACATACCAACCTCAGCAGGTTATTTAATGTCAACAAGACATTTTCCAAAAATGTATTGCTGGTAATATTTTTCTTTTCCAAAAATATACTGCTAGTAATAATTTTTCAAAAAAAGTATTGCTGGTATTAAAACCTATTTTTATACTTTCAAAGTGTTTTAACCACTCTTGGGGTGCTAATTATTTGCCTATATCTGGGACCCCAACAGGTGCCAACACCCTGGGTCAGAGCAGACCTGGGAACACAAGCAATAAAGAGGTGGTTCTGTGCTCCTCACAAAAACCTAATCAAAGGCCTTGCTGTTGGATGTAGTTTATCATCTTACATAGGACGCGGATGTAGTTTATTGTCTTACCCAGGACGCGGATGTAGTTTATCCTCATACCCATGACAGCAAATTCCCTTGGGAAAAGTATGAATGCATCACTTCTACCTCCAATTAGTAGGTTAAATAGCAGGGTAGACTGAGCTTTCTAGACTTGGTTAACAGAGAGTCTAGGAGAAATGCAACAGGAAACCACTCCACTATCTTTCTCGATTGATTATTTATCAACCTTTGTAGGTTATTAAAGCTAAAAGATATTTTTGATTCTAAGAATAATACTTTTTTTTTTTTGTGAATGAATATTGTATTAACAATTATTTGGAGATAATGATTTTCAGATACAAGTCCGACTATTTAACCCATAGCTGGGGACAGAAGAGGTGGATTCATACCTTTTTTAAGGTTATTTGCATGTAAGTGAATGTCACAAACCCAACTGGATTTCAAACACAGCTTTCTAATTTCTCATTCTGAGCTGATGACCTGCACATACAAGCTTATAGCCCCTTTTATTCCCAAATGGTCACCCATCTATGTATTGACCAAGATCAACATTGCTTCAGTGATCAGGTGAGAACTGGTGTATCAGCATGATATGGCCATAAACCTCATTTTCCTTAAGACATGGTAATTCACAGATAAATAAACAGAATCTATGAAGAGTCATAATGGCCTACTTCCTGAAAGGCATAGCGTTAGATAATTAAAATATACAAAGCTAATATGAAACAAAAGACAAAAAATCTGATCACGCTACTTATTGATGAGATCTTCTGTTGTTATGACAACACAATGCCATTTTTTTTTCCAGATCTAATAGAGGAAATATTATGGAGTCATCTTGTAATTTGCATTTTAAAACAAATGCTTAATATGCAAATTCATTAAAAGAACTTAACAAGCTGTTGCACTTGGCGAACTGAAAGGAAGCATGGCTCCGACAAGAGGGCTGTCAACTGGAACAAGGGAAATGACTATAAAACTCTTTTGGAAAAGAAATCAAACATGGAGTGTTCGGTAATAAAATAAGCATATCCCATTTCCCACCTCACTTGTAACCAACCACCATAATAAAATAAACATCTTTCAGCAGTGAAGCTGAACTATTCAAATCAACCGTCATAAGCTTCTACATAAAGTTGTCGTCTTATTACGGTGCATAGTAAGAATTGGTTGTTCACAGTCAGCTGTCTTTAAAATTTGGTGCAAGTTCTCTCTGTCTCATCTACAAATATTTTCATGACAACTGCTCTGACAAGCTCCTTCTCCCTGGTGCCAGGACGACATGAACTTAAGTGTGCTACTAGATTGGCATCTAGATCTCACCTTTTAACTGTTGAAATAGCTAAATGCAACCACCACTTCTCCTCCAACAGTTTCTTTTCTCGCACTTCCCACCTGTGCAATTCATTTCTGTTTACTTGCTTCCCTGATAACTACAATCTTCAAAAATTTAAATGCAATGTCAATCGCCATCTTTTACCATTTTGAATCCCATTCACCTTTAGTCCTCTCCTCAATCCTCCCTATTCTCACTCTTTTCTCTCACGTCCACTCTCTGCAACCCCCTGCGTACTAGTGGCATTCCTGCCTTGCTTGGGGTGAAATGATTTTTAAAAAGTTTAAAACAAAATGGAAAGGTGGGAAAAAATGGAAAGGTAGTCAAAAGATATCAAAGTGTCAGAATAAAAAGCACAAAGTAATTTGTCTTGAAAACAGAAATTGCATAACAAACGGGCAGAAACAGGAGTCGATGTTTGTGACGAAATTGTAAGAAATCGGTCTATTGAAATGAGATCAACATAGAGAAAATGAAAAGAAGTACTAACATGTAAGCAGAAGAAAACAAGGTTATGTTTGGCTAGAGAGAAGCAATGACAGTGATTGGATGAAAGTGATATTCAGTGATGAATCATGAATCAGCATTGCCCAATGGCGATAATGCTGAAAATTTTTACTGTTCAAATGAAATGTATAAAGTTGACTGCCTGAAGAAAATAAATTTGCCCATTCATTCATGATGTAGGGACATTATTATTATTATAAATAAATAGAATATAAAATAATAATAATAATAATGAAAATTATAAATAAAATAAAATAGTAACATTGCTTAAAATAAATTAAATAAAAAACAAAAATACTAAAAAACTTCTCCCATCATGCAACAGAAACTGTTCTTGCTGGAAATACAGACATCCTGCCAAAAGATTTTAAGTTCAATCTCTTCGCCCTGAACCCTCAGATAGTCCACACATCCAACTTTTCTCTCTCTGTGATGTGGCATGTAATAATACAAAGAGATTTCTCCCTTTTATCACATGCACCATGAAACAATTGTAAAAAATGCACACACCAATACACACAAAAAATAAATAAATTATATGATATGAACATATAATTTATCATGCCTTTACTGTTATCTCTGGATGTTTTTTATTTCTGCAATGTATGTTTTATTTCCATAAACATGAGGCTATTTCTACTGTTATAATGTGAATGACTACCTACAATGATATTAGGTTATATGACAAATAAAATATCAAAGGAGATGGCAATTATTACCATAGCAGTCAGTGCACAGGTGTAAAGCTTGTACAATTTTATCATTCCATCAATTGCAAAAGAAATCTCCAGATCAAAAAATGTTAAAGCATTATTTACACATAGATTATTATCCTCATCCTTGTTGTTGCTACCACATCCTTCATCAGGTGCTTGTCAATCCAGGTCACCTTTATGGAATTTCAAACTGATATGTCAACTACACTTCAAGAATGTTGGAACCAACTTGATGAAGAATATTGTTTTTTTTTCATTAGTGAAGTCCATACCTCAAAGAATTTGGGATGTCATAAAATACAAAAGTGAAGTCTGTTTCATGAATCCTGCATATTCAACTGCCAAACAAAAAAAATTGGGCTGTAAACAATTCACTGATATAATTATCAGTGAATTGTTTATTTGCTCTAAAGTAAAAAAAAAACAAAAACCCTCAATGAAAATCTTTTCATAATTTTTGTCAGGATTGTACTCCAACACCCTCCTCAGTATTTTTGCTGATTTTAGCAATGCTTCAGGAAATGCATATCAACTCAACAACATTGCTAGGAAATGGTTTGCATCTAAATCAAATTAAAAATTTACGGTGGAATTTTTTTTTTTAACGTTTAATGTCAAAGAATTCAGACTGTTGTAGGATTCCAAAGAGGAAAAACAAAGTACAAATTGTGTTTTTTGTTTCTTTAATTGATCTGAAAAATTGTCTCATTATTTAAAATGATTGCATTTAATTTGTTTGATGTCTGTTTCATGAGGCCAGTATATTCAACTGTGAAACAAATATTGTTTTGTATTGCATCCTTAATTTGTTTGTTTGTTTGTTCAGTCGATATCCTTTTAATGTGGTGATTTCATAATTCTGCCAGAGGTTCTCCGAGGGGACACTGAAAAGCAATATGACAAGCAATAAGGAATTCAATTTCCTTTTCCTATGTTTGGTCATTTGGTCAAATTTTGAATATCAGTCAGGCTTATGTTTTATTTTGTTTTACAGCATATCAACCTCAATGGATTCCAATGCTGACAAGATTTTTAGGATAGATTCATATGAATAGACTATGTATTCTTTATATGAAATCAGGTTTCATTGATATATTGAGTCAAATGTGTTGCTGGTAATATTTTTTTTTTCAAAAATGTATTGCTGGTATTTTTGTTATAAAATCTATTTTTATACTTTCATATTGTTTTGACCAAAAATTTGGGGGTTAACAATTTGGCCATAGCTGGGACCCTAACAGGTGCTACCACCATGGATATGAGTCGAGCTGAGTACTTTTCAGTACTCCTCATATAGTTGAGAAGAGCAATGCTGAAACATCATATTATCAGCTAATATTTTGATCTGATTTTCTTTAATATTAGATTGATGTTTTTTTTAAATTTCACCTCAAGCAAGGCAATAAAGTTTTGATGTAGTTTATTGTCGTATCCAGAATGCGGATATAAGGTCATCGTCATACCCAGGATGGGACACTTCTGGCTTCTTACTTTCCAGTTAAGTTTGATCTTCAAAAATTTAAATGCAATTTCAACTGATATCTTCTGTCTTTTTAATTCCTAATATGCTTTCACGTTCAGTAATACCCCCGCCCCCATCTTAATGGTTTTGTTGCTTTGCTTGGGGTGGAATGATTAAAAAAGGGGGGGAAAAAAGCATTTTCTTTGGAGCATAAAACATTCTTTTTTTTTTGGCAGCTTTCAGATTTTCTGAGTAAAAAAAAAATCTCAAACATCCAACAGCTTTGCCATAAAGCAGATGCTTTTAATTTTTAGTAAACATTTTATAGCAGTAATATTCTTATTAGAGAAATATTACTTAATAGCCTTTTGATAGGAACAATCTGTCTGGTGTATTTACTCAAAGGACAGCAATTTCTTTTATGGCTTCAACAATTGTGGTCCAGATTAAAGTGTTTGTTGCAAAGCAGCAAGGACTGCCTCTTTTAACAGAGGTTTTTCTTTGGAAACAGGAATACAGGAATTTTCTGAGAAAATATGCAGAGCAATTACCAAAATTTTCAAACCAAACTGAATAAGTCTGGTTCTTGTGACTATTATAATATAATAATATTATTAAATAAGACTAAATAATAATATATTAAATAAGACTAAATCCACCTGTCTTCACTTAATTTCAAGTATCATCTACTGTTGATAAAGTAGAATGTTTTGCTTGTAAATTCTTTTCGAGTTCTACTATTGACTTATGAGGAGTATTTTTACTTATGGGGAGTATTCTTAATTGACTTTCCAATGCAACTCAATTGTGTGATATGAATATAACTTATATAAATGGCTATTTTCGCCATTACTATTTGTGTCAGATATACCCTCACGTGGAGACAGATGAATAATGGATTACATTTCATTTATCATTTAGCTAGTTTTGTTGAAATACAATTCATTTTTTGGATGATACTAATTCATTGGCAAAACATGCTGAAGCTTCCCAAATTGTTTTATATATTTACTATTCTGATGCATTCTCATACAACTTTACTATATATATATATATATATATATATATATATGTGTGTGTGTGTGTGTGTGTGTATTTTTTGTAAATTTAGACACTGCATTAGAG